>CAIGRK010240742.1:0-21092 GCA_903798315.1 Fraxinus greggii | reverse complement strand
CAATTCCTCCATTCCCTAGAAATCAAGCACGTGAGGGGCAGAGGAGGAAAACATTTTTCAGCCAAAATTTGTCCTATCAAACACTATAAAACTTGGGAAATGGAAAACATTTTTCAAGTTCCGTAGAAAAAACTACCTGTCAAACATGACCTAATCTCCTCGGTCCATGTTTAGTTAACCATAAAAAATTGTATGATATGTACTTATTTTTCATTTATTAGGACATAGAGCCCTTGTTTGGACTCCATTTTAATGAAATTTTGAGAAAAATATATTTTAAAATAATAATTTTTAAAGAATGTTTAATTAGAAAATGAGAATTTTTTTTTTAAATTTAAGTGTAATGTTTCCCCTCGACCGACGAGGCCCCAATAGATCATGGGCCTACACTCCACGTCATATTACCTGGAGGCGGTTTGTCGAACTTCCATGAAGTGATCGAACCAACCTAGGAAGTCAAACCCATTTAGGTGAAGTCAACCCCTTGCATAGAACCAAACCCTTATGGTGGGAGGGGCTATAAAGCGGCCCGATGGGAGATCTCTTATGCAATCTTTTAACAAGTGATTAATGTGACAATTCACTATTTTCGTCGTCCTACCCAACCAATTAGGTTAAGTCTAAGCTTTTTGTTAGAATTATGGCAGCAAAATGGTATTAACGTTAAGACAGTATTTGATGTGGATTAAAATTACATTTTTAGTAAATTGTGATAGAAGCTTTTGAAATATGTGGTTGAAAAGCTGTGAGACTCATGAAAAATGTGATTAATATTAAATGTTTGACTTTAATTTAGATTAAAATCAGATTTTAATTTGTACCAAACAGGAATACTTATGATTGATTAATGCCAATTAACAAGGGGCATCGACTGTATAGATGAGGCCAAGTATATTTCCATCTCATTGCCAATATTCATCAAATCCTACTAAAAAAACTCACACAATGTGCCATTCGAAAGGTAATACATATTTAGATTTTCAAACTACAACTGGGTTATCATTATTGTTATCATAAAAAATCCCCCAAAGTTGACCCCCTTTTATATTGAAATCTAACGTCTAAAGCACCTTCCACACCCATTAATCTTACAACAATTGACTTGATCATCGGAGTACGTGTGACTAACTCCACACCACCGGAGGAAGCCACGTGTCACTAATGTTTATCTAAGTATGCAGTAATCAGGTTTAAGTGGACGCGGGAGACCTTAGAATCTGTGAGCCACGTTGGAGGTACAAATTTCGAGGTAACATGTAATATTATTTTTGTTGTGAAAACTAGAATGCTCTTATACTAATTTGTTGTGAGAAAATAAGAGATTAAACTCCATCTAAATCATAATCAAGAGCCAACTATATATAGAGAATATATAGGGGATGTTCAGATCCTTATAGTAGAGTTGTAGCTGAAATAGAATGTCAAATATGGAGTTCAAAATCGAGTAGAAGTGAAAAATCGCGCAAGAGGCGAAACATACAAGGCGGCGCCCGTGGCCAAAAACGGTGGCTGCGGTACACACTCTCAAGGGTCCTTTACCCCAAAAATCTTGATTTTCTTCATCCAAGTGTCATCTTCAAATTAAACACAAATTTCTACTCTTAATAGGCTTCAAAATAAAACTTCAATTAGAATTTTGTCAAGTAAATTTGAATATAATTTCACAATAACATTTCAAACAGAATCTTTCTTAATGTGCACTTTAATTAGATCTTTAAATTATCTTCGACAAAGAGTTCGGGTCACATCCAAATTTTAACAATTTTATTGAAGAATGCATGATTGCAGAAGAAGAAAAAGAAAAACGCGTTAAATTAAAATGGAGCCCAAACAAGGGCAAAATAAGTAGACATCGATTTTTCCATCTCCTAATAAATAAACAAGGAGGGACGGAACTAATGGTACCATATTTAGAGACAAATTCAATAGTTTCATTTATAAAATTTTCATTGGTTCTTGATTCGATTTGCCCGCTCCTGCCCCCTCCTACGCTAACAAGTTTGTGCTCCCACATAATATATCATATTTTTGTATCTCTTTGCTACCCTCCAATCTCTCACCTCTCGCACGGTTTCTCATGTACACATCCTCTGTGGTAGTTCTAACAACTACCTAGGGTAGAAAGTTGGTCATCGGGAGAGGGAGAACAAAAAATAGTGTGTTCATTTATTTATCTTATATATTTTGTTTCCGCATTAACTAAAAATAAAAATATAATTTTTTCTCACAAAATATATATTTTCAAGTCAACTAATGGGTATATAAATTCAAAAGATATAGCAGACTCAACTTCTTGAAAAATAAAAATTGAAGATTCAAATGCTATATCGTGTGTAGGTTATGACTTCTTTGGTAATCTTTCTTATCGAGTGATTGCTTGTTTGATAAATATTGTTAAAATTCAATTACTTTTTACCTTGTCTCCCTATGTAAGTCTTAAATTATGGTTATATTAACGGCACGAGTCCGATTCCTTGAATCAAGAGGTTCGCCAATACAAATATACAACTCTCCTCAACGTCGTGTTTTCAATTATTTCCTTGCCAAGTTTCGTGCATGGTTGGCAGAGCTTATAATTACTTATAAGTTGGTCAAATTCTACTTTTATTCTACTTTTATCCACATATTCCATAGACTTTACACCTTTTACCCACTTATTACGCACATTTCCATAATTGATTTTTGCCAAACGTGCTCTTCAAATATAGCCATTTGGGTCTTGGTCCATTTAACCTGGTAAAAGGCAACATTTAAAAGTAGTAAATGTTAGTTATTCAATTTGCTTAACACAGATTAAAAGCCCATAAATCTTGAAACAGCCTTTGCATTTATACTAATCTTAAAGAGTTACCTACTTAATTGTTCAATAAGTGAGTTAAGCACAGAAAATATATATAACTCTATAAAGAATCTGAGTTGTAATAGAACTGTAGAGAGGTGGCAGATTAGAGAAGGAAAAATGATCTTATAACAACTAACGCCAACACCCCATAGTCAATATACAGTTCACCTGCAAAAAACAGTACAAGCTGCAAAATTTTAATTTCTTGAACAAGCCCACTTTTTTTCATTCCACAAGAAAATAACCCAACTAAAATCTTTAAGTCAAGCCAATGTCGAACCTCCAAAGATCTACATGCAACTTATCTATTGGATTCTCAACAAACTTGAAGTATACCAAAATTTATCAAGAGGTTGGTGTGTTAGCTCATCCCCTTTAATTTAGTTCCTTTTCTTGTTCTCACTTCCCCATTTTCTCTCTATCTCTTCAGCGTACCTCCATGGAATTTCCGATCGAGGGGCTGGTTGAAGGCGACACGGGAACTTCTTATGTTATCCAGACTAAAAAGCTCTCCTACACTTTCCACAGTCTGTATGATGAATATAGACATTTTTTGTTTTGGAAGAGGGTTAAGGTATCGCCAAGGTTCATCGTCAAGAATGTGGATTTCGAGGCGAGGCCGGGGGAAATCACAGCAATTGCTGGTCCTAGTGGAGCAGGGAAAACTACACTGTTGGAGATTCTAGCCGGGAAGATTTCACCTAGGAAGGTTTCTGGTGAGGTGCTGGTTAATGATCATCCTATGCACATCGATAGTTATCGTAGACTATCGGGTTATGTTACTCAAGACGACGTCTTATTCCCACTTCTTACTGTTGAAGAAGTCCTGATTTATGGTGCGCTTTTGAGGGTTCCGGGTGGGAAAGGAGTGGCTAAGCATAGAGTTAAGATGCTGATGAAGGAGCTTGGACTTGAACATATATCTGGTTCAAGAATAGGTGAAGGTTCAAGCCATGGCATTTCGGGTGGGGAAAGGAGGAGGGTGTCAATTGGGATGGAATTGGTTCACGACCCTGCGGTTTTGCTCATCGATGAACCTACTTCAGGCTTGGATTCAGCGTCGGCCCTTCATGTTATTTCTCTGCTGAAATTAATGGCTGTCAATCAAGGTAAAACAATTATCCTGACCATCCATCAACCTGGATTTCGAATCCTCGAGTTGTTTGACAGACTTGTTCTGCTCTCAAATGGATATGTCCTGCACAATGGTTCAATAGATTTACTCGAAGAACGGCTCAAAAAAGCTGGTTATCACATACCTCCACATATCAACGTGCTCGAATTTGTCATCGATATCTCTAGTAGCATAACCATACAAACTTCAGAAGCTCCCAACAGCAAGTCTGTTTTCGAAACTGATGTAGAAAGTGAAGGAAGTGAAGAAAATGGTTATCACAGTGTAAGAATTTCGACTTCCTGTGACACGAAAAAATTTACACCTTACTCAAATTCTCAATTTCAGGAGGTTCTAATTCTAGGGGAAAGATTTTGTAAGAACATTTTCAGAACCAAAGAACTCTTTGCAACACGAATAATTCAAGCTGTGGTAGTGGGATTCATACTCGGTACAATATACATGAATGTCACCAATAATATAGGGAAGGTTGCTTTACAAACCCGACTTGGATTCTTTGCTTTCAGTCTTAGCTTCTTGCTATCCTCCACAACGGAGGGCCTGCCAATTTTCCTGCAAGAGAGAAGAATATTAATGAGAGAGACGTCAAGAGGAGCATATAGGGTATTATCTTATGTTTTAGCAAACACCATTGTGTTCCTTCCTTTTCTCTTAATGGTTGCTCTACTTTTCAGTACCCCAGTTTACTGGCTAATCGGTCTGAGGCGCGATTTGGATGGTTTTCTCTATTTCTCCCTGGTGGTTTGGGTGGTTGTCCTAATGTCAAATTCTTTCACAGCATGCTGCAGTGCACTTGTGCCAAACTTTATAATGGGTACATCAATAATTTCAGGGCTAATGGGGGCTTTCTTTCTCTTCTCCGGGTATTTTATTGCTCAGGAGAATATACCCAGTTACTGGATCTTCATGCATTACTTGAGCCTGTTCAAGTACCCTTTCGAGAGTTTGGTGATAAATGAATACGGTGGAAAAGAAAGCAACAAGTGCTTGGAAATTTTAAGAGGTCACTGCATCCTATATGGAAATGGGTATTTGAAACAGCAGGGTCTTAAAGAGTCACAGAAGTGGACTAACATGGCTGTGATGTTGGGTTTCGTCTTAGGCTACAGAGTTCTCTGTTTTCTCATTTTATGGTTCAGATGTTACAGAACCAAACATTAAGCATAAACTTCCCAGAAAAAAAAAGATAGCTCATTCTAACTTTTGTAGTACGCTGGGAAGATTATATTTTTTACTGATTGGAACACAGATATATGAAAAAATATTCTTTTGAATGCTTTTAACATATTGCTGATATTGGTGAGCATATTCCTCCACCCCCACTTCTATCAAACTCAAGTATCAAGATGATATTGTTATTTATTTTCACTCGTTTATGAAACTTTAACATGTTATCATATCTCAACAACAAAAATGAAGAGAAAATGACATACACATCAAAATTGATGCTATTCTTGTCCATTAAAATATGTACTTTAAGTATGAGAACATCATAAAGAGGTGAAACTCCTGTAAAATCTCTGCTAACAACATAATTGGTATGGTTCGACTCCAAAAGCTTATTTTATTTTTTGAATTCTTGCAAGAAGTTATACAATCCATCTCATTCTCAGTGGCATTAAAAAGACAGTATACAACTCAGATAGGTAAATCAATGAGAAAACAAGAAGCCTTTTTGGCCACCATCATAACCTTCTCAACTCAATTACTTCGATCATATATTGAGGTGAAAGTCATAGTGGCATACGTCGTGCTTCTGTTTGTTGAAGATGACTTATCTTGATTTCCCCAGCCAGGCGACATTGTATTGCTATTCACAGCCATTAGTTCAGAGAGTATGGCTGGTTTAGATATCTTCTTCTTGGGCAAGTCCATCTCACCTGTAAGCAATTTCAACACAGTAGACATGGCTGGACGGCTTTTTGGCATGTCTTGGGTGCATAAAAGGCCAATCTTCAAATATCTGCAAGCCTCATCCATATTGAAGTTGCCTTCAAGTGCTGTGTCAACCAATTGAACCAGCTCCCTTTTCTCGTATAATTTCCATGCCTGCAAAACAGTTCCATGGTGTAAGAGGCTTAAAGATAGAGGAAGAGAAGCAATATCTATTTAGCTACCAAAAGAGTGTATCTAGGTAGATAAAGTATATTCTGGAAAAATTTAAAGTAGCTACTATCAGTAAAACGAGCCAACCCCTGTACATTTTCACATTTTGCGTGTGTCGGAATCTGAGGAGTTGCTCTAGTTTCCTATATTATATGAAGGAACTGAAGGGGGCCGCTTTGTCTGAGAAAAGACAGAGAGGCGTGAGGGAACTGTGTTATCTCATTCGACATTATAATGGAAAATATGCAACGTCTAGTGGATGTACCTCTCATATAAAGAGTGAACCACAATAAATGTGTTTGTGGCTGTCTGTGTTCTTCATTTCGGTCATTATTGCTCTCCAGGTTAGGATTAAGCTTAACCCCTAATGACTTGCGAAAATTGCTTATCTATCTGACTAAGTTGTAAGCCAAGACTAAGATTTTTTCGTTTTTCTTTCTGGCCAAGCTTTTGTCCGGTAATATCTAAAGTAAGCATCTTCCCCTCTAATAATTGATGGAAGAAAACCGCAAATCAAGACCTCCATACCGTTTCAAGAAGATAATGTTCTTCAACAGGCAATCTCTTATTTGTGTTGCTTCTTCCACTGACAATTTCCAACAGGAGAACGCCGAATCCATAAACATCCGCTTTTCTCGTCAACTGGCCTTGAATCGCATACTCAGGGGCCAAATAACCTCTACGACGAAAATAAACAATTATTCATTATATAAAACACAGGAATATATCACTGCAGTTATACACAAGGAGATAAAATATCCCATAATCAAGAGGCCAAAGTCCAAAACAAATATCTATAACCATCGCTTTCATAATATCCGACTCTCTCATTGTGAAAGACATATTACAGTGCTGAATACCTTGTGCACATTGCCATAAGTACGTAAAATTTCCAAATTTGTGAATTCAAATGGCATAGAATCACTGCGGGTGCCAGCCTAAAGAATATATCATCTAGATCTCTATTGCTAACTGTAAATACTAACATGATATTATTCGTTCATTCATCGTTGACATTTCTCCCATAGTTTTGCCAAGGGCACACTTATTTTCGCTATCGAGAGTCAACAAAATTAGTTCGATTTCCAAACAGAAGCACAAGAATTTCTGCACTTACAGCGTGCCAGCTACACGTGTGCTAATATGAGTCAAGTTATCTGGAAAAAGCTTTGCCAGACCAAAATCTGAGATTTTTGGAGTTAGGTCTTTGTCGAGGAGAATATTGCTAGGTTTGATATCTCTGTGAACAATATGAGGTCGGACTTCCTCGTGGAGGAATGCAAGCCCTTGTGCTACCCCCATGCAAATTTTAGTCCGTGTTTTCCAGCTAAACTGAATGTTACTGTAACCATCACCTACATATATAGATATTTAGCTATTACAATCTAGACAAGAAAAATGAGAGTACAATTATGTTGTTATGAGCTGTAAATTACCTAGGAGAGTTTGAGAAAGGCTATTATTCTCTACGTAACCATAAACCAAAATTCTATGATCCGATTCTGCACAGCACCCATACAACTTCACCAGGTTCTCATGTTCCATGCCTGATATCGTCATTATCTCTGTTAAGAACTCACGGACACCCTGCTTTGACTCGACAGAAAGAACCTTTACAGCAGCCAAGGAGCCATCCTTTAGCCTCCCCTAAAAGTTAGAAGATAGTTGGTACGTCTGAACAAGAATCATCGGTTTTAAAACCGTACTCCCACGAATGAGGATCGAGCAAGAAGCTGCAAATTACCTTGTAGACAGAACCAAAGCCTCCTTCCCCGATCTTATTTCTTGGATTAAAATTTTCTGTCGCAAGTTGTAATTCTTTGTAACTGTACAGTTTTACATTTTCCCCACTTAAATTTTCTATATTCCTTTCTGAATTTCCATTCAAAGCTCTGATGCAGACATAAGCACATGCTGAAACGACGTGTGCAAAAGTTAATAAATGTCATAGCTCGGAAAATGCGATTTGATGATCTAAATCAAACGAAAAGGCCCAAGAAACTAGCAAAGTTAAGATGATTCTGACCAATTATTTCAGTTTCAAAGGTTCGTACTATCTTGAAATCTACCTTTTCTAAAACCCACGTTTTGCTTTGCCGGGGAAGAAGCTTTTTGTTTGAAACAGGCAGTAAAACAAGTCATCCAACCAGTCTCTTGATGTCAATTGATGCGTCAAATTATATATAATTCCTTTGAACCATCGAGTGAACAGCATTCACCTATGATTTCACCAAAATTTGATCTTAGCTAAAGAGAAGAAGAGGAGAACATCATGGAAATGATTCTACCTCAGCACAATCAAGTTCATAATATACTAAATTAACAAAAAGTTGAGGTTATGAAAGGTAAATTAAAGAAGAAAATCCCTACCTATTTAATGAGTCAACAACCTATATTATCCCAGGAGTATATGACCAGATACAAGATAAGACTTTAAAACATCAATACCTGGACTTCTATAAATGCAATTTTATTAGAATCAAGAAAACAACTATTTAACCTCGTAGCAGTGCACAAGAAAACAATTCAATTGTAGATACATTTTTCCTCTCAAAATTCTCAACCTATTACTCGGAGTGACAGCTGCAACAACTATAACTTTCTCCTGGCATAAAAATTAGCAAGAGGAGATAAAGGAAGAACAGCAACAACTCTTAATACCTCAAGCATGTTCAATATCCAATATTAGACATGACCGAGGACATGTCGGATAAATTAATGCATGAATTATATTCCGTTAATAAAAAAACACGTGAATGCAAATACTAGAATAACGACTAACTGAATCATAGTACATGCATAATAATGAACATATCACTACTTACACAAACGTAGTAAATGCAGAAATCGAAGGAGATAAAATAAATCTAAATATGCGAATGCAAATCTCCTTAATACGAATTTTGCCCCCAGCACTAGTACTAACAGGATCAAATGGACATTCGTCTTCCAAGATACAACGCTTGTTCCAAAATTAATATAACACAATATTAATTTTGCCTTGCGAACCAACGTTTGATTGTATTCTTCTAGGAGGAAAGATATGAAATACGAAACTCGAAAATTATTTGAAAATTATTTTGACAAAATTTAGAGAAAAAAATTAGAAATCAATTATATGGAATTGATTTGGAGTGGGGAAAAAAGGAACTAAAGGTCTCTATTTATAGATTTGTATGTGTCTCTCCGAAGGGTTAAATCTTATGGCCAAGTTAACCATCAGACGATACCGTTTCAAAATTGATGGTCTAGATCGAATTTTATCAAAACGTCACACCCAGTCGAAACAACTCTTTAATATGTACCATTTACATTTGAAGATTAGTGCACAATCGACGCACACCTAATTTGCCAGTGTGGAAATGAACCCTTGATTTATTTCATCTGAAGATAAGTACAACTTCTTCTAAAATTCTCATACAGATCAAAACCCAAAGAATACCCACTAATCAGAACTAATAATTGGTACCAAAAATAGAGCATATCAAAAAATAAAAATAAAAATAATTTTCACAGAATTCTGTAAAATATGACAAGAAACTTACCTATTTGTTGTATTGTTGCGCTGGCAAGGAAGAAAATGGTTCAGTACAGAGAGAAATAGAGCAGAATCTTATTATAGTTGCATAATATGATGAATTACACATCACCCACCATTTATATTTATTCTCCTCAATTGGTGCAGTTGGATATTGAAATCTGAATTATAAATAATTGTTTGAAACTACTGTTGTCAATGAATATTTACAATTTTGGGCTGGGCAGATGAAATATTTTTTCTATTTTGTTAGTTGGTATGTCAATATATTAAATAATTGAATAAACATTACTAGACTAAGATTTGGGAAAAAATGTATTTTGAGATAGCAATTTTTTTTTTTTTTTTAAATGTATGGTTAAGAAAGAAGGAAAAAATTTGAATTCACATATGATATTATTTTATTGAATGATGTATGATTGGAAAGAAGAAAGTGAAGAATGTATTAAAATTAGAATTATCCAAACAGTGGCTAATTTTTTTAAAAAGATTGCCGTGTAAGACTTACTCGATAAAAGGCTTACAAATTATTGCATAGCTTATCGTGCTATTTTCTTTTATTATTATTATTATTATTATTATTATTATTATTATTATTTATTTTTTATTCACATGCTTTGTGTACGGGAATTACTTGTACTTATAAATTAAAGTTTTGAATACGAATTATTTAATCAAGAATATAGATTCCAATATTTTCTTGTTTATCTGAAACGCTGATTCTTTAAAATCTTAAGATGTTTTTTTTTAACGTGTGAAATCCACTCGATTTGAATGGTTCATAGTCTTTGTTGTAGTCGATTGATGTTCCAATGTGTTGCTATGTGAGTGGTTAGACCAAGCCCTTCCGCTCATCCTCGAGTATTTAATGATATTATCTTGACTTGAGACATTGACCTCTCTAGCTTGGATTTAAATTTACTTGAAAATTCTAAGGATGTGACAATGATGAATACCACGTTTGTATTGATAAAGCTCTTGTTTAAATATACGTCACCAAATTATCTTATCATAAATCATAAAAGATGTATAATTACAACAAAAATAATTAAGCCTAGGCTTCCATTTTTTTCTTCAAAAACTCTTTTTTTTTTTCAAAACTCATTTTCAATCACACATTATCTTTTAAAATAATTTTATACGTAAATTGAAAACGTTTCATTCTCTTTTTAATCACACGTTCCCCATCACTATTACAAAAAACATTGTCTTACCAAAATGGAGCTCATACATGAGCTAAATTATTTTTCAAAATTTTAAAACTTGGTTTAATATATACGTTGAGTTGACACTTGAGCATAAAAAGTGCCTGTTTGAGATAACTTAAAAAGTTGCCAAAAAACTTATGTCAAAGTTAATAATTAATTAACCGCACATTTCATGAAACACGCAATATTTCATCAACTTTTATAAAAAAAACTGCTAAAACTACCTTTTCAAACAATCCCTCAATAAGTGGGAATAAGTTAACCATTTTTTCAGTTCATTATACAAGAATTCGATAATTTTAGCCATAGCTTATGTTTTCGTGGAAATTAAAATCTTAAATCAAAGTCAACAATTAATTTTAACTACTATTTAATGAGATTTACAACTTCTCAACCATATATTTTATCAATTTTTATCAAAATTTACTAAAAATTTAATTTTAATTTTCAACAGATGTGTCGGGATTGATATTTTTCAAAGAAGAATGTAATTACAAAAAGAGAATCTATCACGCGACTGTAGAAATTTTGAAAAAAGTCATAAATTCAATCTGAATTTGTCTAAAGTCAAAATTGCAAGACTCTGGCTATCTACTCATAAAATTATGAGATTTGTAACTGGGAAAATAATTAAAACAACATAATAATAAAAAAAACCGGCGATTAATAATAAAATCAGGGAAATACCTAGTGACGAACGTATGTTCACGTTGGCAAAAGAAATTTCAGGGGAATTGAGTGGTAGTATACCCCAAACTAGTTATTTTTGAATTTTATTAAGCAATCCTTTTTGACAAACTTAAGTTTTTGCGACAAAAATAAAGAAGCATCGGGATATTTTTAGATTTGTTTAGGACTTAAAAAATGCCTTTTTGAAATCGTCAATTTATATCACGTGTATCCATTAATGAATCGAATTGAAGATAATATGATACTCTTTTCATCCCAATTATATAGGCTAAATTTTATTTTTCTTATCCCAAATATATATACATCTTTTTTAATGTAGAATATTTTATTGTATTTCTTTACCAACACCCTTATTAAATTTTTCCCATTTACTATGCCACAAATAATCCAAATACACACATTACCCACTTCTTGAAAATATGGAACAAATCTCATTTGTTTTTCTTCTTCAAATTTTTTATAAGTTCCAACATTAATTTAATTTTACATATTAAAAATTAAATAGGGATACACTAAAAAATATCTTGACAAAAATTAATTTTTCAATAACATTAAAGAAACCTTTTTAATCCGTGTGAAAAAAGAAATAAACCTATATAATTAATACGGAGGGAGTATAACTTACATTTCGAAATTTTAACGATGTTTTGAAATCAAACCAAACTACTTAGAAATAAATATAAATATTTTTAATTTAAACTATTGTCAGATAAATTACAATATTAACTTTCAGAATAAAATAAAATTTTAATACAAAAACATGTTACATTAATTTCATAATCCAAACTGCTTATATTTTTCAATGCCAAATATCAATAATTAATTAGTTACTCTAATATCATAAACCATATTTCAAAAACTTTTCTCAATATTGTTGGTATTTAGACTTATAGTTTAATATAACTTTTTATTGTCGATGAAGTACGATGAACCAAAAAAAAAAAAAGGGGGTTACTATCAAGCATATATGTATTCGAAGTAATAGTCGATAATGATGTCAGAACGACAAGCCCAGAATACAGAACATTTCCCTCTACAAAAGGACCACTTATTACTTCGTGATAGCTTAAAAAGATTACACAGCAAACTCACTCTGTCAAACTTCATTTGAAAGACGCTACTCATAGAGAGTCGAGGTGTTACCAGAGGCGTGTGCTACAGGTTCTACTGCTTTACAAAAAGCATGGTCTTGGCCAGCTCTAGTGCTTTCTCTCGTCCGAATAGTTTCTCTGCGATCACCAAAGAGAACTCCATGGCAGTTCCCGGACCTCTGCTAGTGATGAGATTGCCATCGATCACAACTCGGTTTTCTGCTTCGCTTGGATCCAACAGTTTGTTGCACATTGCTGGGAAAGCAGTGGCCTTCTTACCCTGTGTAGACACCACGATGAGAGAAGACGACACAGAATTTTGGCAGGGCAAAAGAGGAATTCTACAATAAATGGTACCTTCAACAAGCCATGGGGCTCAAGGACTAAAGCTGGGGAAGCACATATTGCCCCATAGAGTTTATTTGCTTCCCTTTGCTTCTTCAGCGTATTTACGAGCTTCTCTGAGTTGGCAAAGGCTTGTGCGCCACCAAGTCCGCCCTGCATAAGAGTGGCACGAGATGATAATTATCACTTAGATTATGAGGTTTCATTTTTAATTTACAACCACAAATGAAGATAAAGGTCCTGCACTTACAGGCAAAACAATAAGGTCATAAGAACGTTTTAGAGCCTCGTCTAGAAGAACATCTGCAACTAGTTTAACTTTCCTGGAAGCCAGGATTTCTAATTTATCTTCAACGGATGCCACCACCACTTCAGCTTTTGCTCGTCGTAGTACATCTATTATTATAACAGCTTCCATCTCCTCGGTTCCATTAGCAATGGGTACAAGAATCTGCAAAGGCAAACAAGTAAATTGTGAATTGGAAAAAGAAGTCAAAGATCCTACTTTGAAAAAATGTAGCAATTCAGTTGAGGTTTTTGTTCGGGCGAGGAGTCCTCTATTGGTAGTGCTTTCTATAATTGGATACAAGTATAAGCTAGGCTGACAACTGAAAGTGCACATCTCCTTCGATCAAATGCTTCCATTGAAAGTTTAAGATATCCCAATAAAAGAAAAAAAATCTCAAAAAGGGTAAACGAGGTTTGGTTGTTGGTTAGAAATTGCATGCGAGAGTGAATTGCTGAGAGAGTTGCCATGGGAAAGGCTGCTTCTACGTACTAAGGACAGAGATTCTATTTGAAACAACATTGCAAGTATTAGACAAGCAGACAATAGAAACAACAAACTCAGATACCCGTGGACTATCCCCAGATGTCCACTTTACTGGGTTTAGCTCAGTGAATGTATACTCATCCCCGTGATTTGAGCGCATAACCTGATAACAAATATAAGCTGTTACAGTTCATCAGAAAAAATAAATAAATAAACAACAACAATAATAATAATAAATAAAAAATCAAAGATAGAATGAAGAGCGGGCTGATTGCGCTCCCACGAAGAAGTAGGGTAAGAAAAGTTCTAGAAATCATGCGCACATTAAAGTTCAGCGAATTGAACAACTGAAAATCCATGGTGTCAGACACAAAATTTTGATGCCTAAGCAATTGAAGATCCAGAATTTGAACAGAGGTGTCACCAAGCATTATCAGGCAGTTAGCAATTTAGACACCCATAAGACAAATTTAGCTAGATGACCTCCAGTTGTCCCACATTTTCTTAGGCAAAAATGTGCAAGGAATCCATCCAGTAAAACGAAAGAGGCAGCTAACTTGCTTCAAAAAGTTTCAGGGTGTTCCAATAGACTAGTCTTTCCCAGTTGGGTCTTAATAAAACCTACAAGGATATCCTCCTAGTCCATCTCTCCATAAGGTCATATATCCTTTGTTAGTCCACACAATCATGTTACTCATCTCAGTGTGTAAACTTCAGAGATTCCCCTTTACATTCCATGTGAATGAAAAATTCCAACCATGTTTTTGGCTAACTTAAACAAGTATACTTGTTTGGAATAGTCTCCATATCCCTATTCTTCAACCTTATTTGCGCTGCTTCTAACCATAGAGATGGTAACGCATGTCCCTCAGACCATATACATGTAACTTGACATAGCTACTGGATCGATGAACGATATTGCCTTCTATGAACCCTCTATGGAGTATCAGAGAGTGCATCACAGGGCTCCCCTTCTGAAAACAGGGCTTGCATCACTCTGACCTAAACTCTCCTTAGCAATTTAGATAAATTAATGCACATGTATAATAATCTGATCGATAATCCAAAATCAATTCTACATCCATAAGAACTACTTGACGGGATTAGAGAATATGAATTGTAATTATCCCTACTAATCAAGAAATGAATAGTGCAGATAGTGCAAATTACAAGAGCAGGCAACATTACCAGTGGTCCAGAAACTTCATCAGCTTTTTCCTTCCCGTAGAGGAGTTCGACCAGGCTTACAGAATACTCCATACCTGTTCCCGGTCCTCGACTGGTCACTACTTTTCCATCCTGCTGGACTCTCGATTCGACAGAAGTAGCAGAAGCTGATAGCTGATCCATAAATGATGGGTAACAAGTTGCCTGTCGAGGATAATTGCCATTTCAGTCATCTGAGGAAGATCATCAACTATAAAAGCCTATATAAGCAAATAACAGGAAATAAACAAATAGTGTAGCTATTTTTGCTTACTTTCAACCCCTTCAAGAGACCCCACGATCCAAGTGCAACTGCAGGAGCTGCACATATTGCAGCATATGGGCGGCCATCAGCAGCCTGATTCTTCACCATGCTTTCCAATGTTTTGCACTCTCTAAGAGTGGCTGCACCAGGCATTCCTCCCTAGACCATAGTTGCATTTTACTCTCAACAGGTTTTCCAAAAACAAATTTTATGGTTGAAAGATAATCTGTACTAAATATGGTACGTAGCTACTAGCCGTAACTTGCACCCATAACATCAGCAACGGATATATCAATTCGGGAGTTTTTGGGTAAATAAGTATATTTACAATAGTAGTAGTAATAAAAATCAGAGAGATGCTAACCATTTAAAACAAACAATTCCAGACGTTGTAACTTTCATTATTGTATACAAAACCAAAATCAAAATCATATTCGTCAATCTTCATTCAATTGTTGGTCACACAAATATAAAAGTTTGCTTAACTACTTAGCAGACAGTGGCAACAGATACTGATTTGGCGAAGAAAATAAATTCCAGATTATTCACCCGCTGACAGTAAAACACTATTAGTTAAGCAGACTTGTACCCGATCATTAGTGAATTTTGCAAAACTACTTTTGCAGAGATATTTAGATCAGATAAAAATAGTTCATTTATCAGCAAATTGGCAATTTTTTAGTCCTGAACAAGCCAGTCTAGTAAACGTATAATATAGCGATTCATTGTTAGGGAAATCCGTCAAAAACTTCCAGTTCATAGAAAATTAGAAAAAGAAAAACAAGTGCTCAAAATAATTAGATATATAAAGCATACCGGAAGAGAAATAAGATCGTATGCAGTATCAGCGCAATCAGAAATAAGGGCATCGCCGACGATTTTCACTCCGTGACAAGCATCAACACATAGCTGTTTCTCCACCGACGCCACAGTCACATCGGCGCCAGCTCTCCTCAACACATCAATAGTTATCACAGCCTCCAGCGGCTCCGTCCCATTCGCAACCGGCACCAAAACCTAAAGGTAACGACAAATTAATCAAATCATTAAATTATCACGCAATTGAACCCGCAATAATTCATTTGAACATTGATAGTACAGCGGAGTACCTTCTTTGCAGCTGAAGCCATTACTGAAATTGACAAGCGTTTGATTTTACTGCGAGAGATGGAGAGAGCATGTAAATGTGAGGAATTAGGGGGCCGTTTGATGATGCATATAAAGGGAGGAAATGGAGTGAGGTGGCGCAAACGTAGTGCTGCCATTTTCTATTATGTGTAAAGGTGGTTCGAGTTCTCTAGAGACTGGATAGATTAGATTGTGTCTACTCGAGCCATATGTATAGTCTAAAGATCATCAAGTGTAACAAGTTCCACTAAGGCATATACTTTTTATTTTCACTTCTATTTTTTATAAAAGAACTTTATGAAAAATTACAATAAAAAATTCTTCTAATCACACAAAATACTTTTAAAAAATTATCTAAACATGTTAAAAAATAATTTCTTAATTTCATTAACAACTTTTGAATTTTCAAAAATCATATCAAATAAGTCGTTAATATTAACTCAAGACATAAGGTAAACCTCGAATGGGTGATGAAAAAAATAAAAATTTATAAATGGTTTAAACAACACATAACTAGTCTCATGTCTACAGTGGGCATGAGATATGTTGTCCACCATTAAAATGTTGAGGGATAAATTTAAAAATAATCGTCGATGTGGTAACACCACCTGCTATCACATCGACGAGTGAGCTACATAACTTAGATCTACTTTGTACAGTAGATCAATTATATTAAACAACAAGTATCTTACATTTTATGCAGGGGCCGCTTTAAAGATGTGCGAGTGGTATAACCAACTAGGATCTCAAAAATTATAGGCGCATCTAAATTTTAATTATTTATATATTTTATATTTATTGTTTATTTTAAAAAATTTATGATTTCTTGGTCAGGTTATAGGGGGATATATATATATATACACACACACGAAAAAGGACACATGAAGAATTATAATATTTTATTAACATTTTTTCAAAAAATTGACATATTGAGAAACAAAAACTAATAATTTAATTTATCTAGTTAATGGCTAAATATGGACTATATTTATATTTTGATTTACACTTTGATTAATTAGATGGGTCAAATTCATTCCTGAATAGATCTAGCAAAAAATGGCCCCATATGTAATGTCTCAATTAATTGGTACATAATCATAAAAGTTTCAAAATACATTTTTATAAATAACAAATTTGTGGAATTTTTTCAAAAATTAGATGATCATATTTTGTGATCTCTAATAAAATATCATGATTTATAATTTAATTATTTTGTATCACAAAAATACAAAAATTTATGACCAGAGTCACAAAAACACAATTTGTAGGTCACAGTTACTTTCATCTCATCATATCCCCTGCCCGGCCATCATCGTCAGCACCTAAATCGTCATCACCACCTCAGATCCTCCAACATACCACCGCCACCACCTGTACCTTCATCTTAAATACATCACCACATCTACCGTCGACATTCTCGCAACGCCAACTATACTGCAGCATAATTGTCTTGCAACAATTGTGATTTCGCTTGATTTGTAGCTTTGTTGGGGGCGGAGAGAGAGAGAGAGATAGAGAGAGATTGTTTTGACGGGAAAGAAAATACTTAGTGCTTGTTTGGGAGGAACTAAAAGTCAATTAAAATTGAAAATATAGTCATTATTGGGTCTCACTCGTATAATAAAAGTCAACAATAACGGTTAGCTTTTCAATTTTAATCCGATTTTAATCTCTACCGAACACGCCCTAAATATTGTAGTTGTGGTGGCGAGGCTCCAATGGATCAATAGTAGAGATTTCTCGATTGCGAAATATATCGAAGTCCGGAAAGNTGTGATTTCGCTTGATTTGTAGCTTTGTTGGGGGCGGAGAGAGAGAGAGAGATAGAGAGAGATTGTTTTGACGGGAAAGAAAATACTTAGTGCTTGTTTGGGAGGAACTAAAAGTCAATTAAAATTGAAAATATAGTCATTATTGGGTCTCACTCGTATAATAAAAGTCAACAATAACGGTTAGCTTTTCAATTTTAATCCGATTTTAATCTCTACCGAACACGCCCTTTGGGTGGGATGAGGTGCTGGGAGTGGGGTGTAGTGTCCCACGAGCAAATGTTTAGAAAGTGTGGTTGGGTAGTTGTAGTGGGGTGTGTAATATGTTTTTAATTGAAAAAATAATTATAATCTAATTTTTCAAAAAAGTAATTAGTACATGATTTTTGAAATTGAGCCCTGTTTGGTCTCCATTTTAATGTGATTTAGGGAGAAAATGTATTTTCAAATAGTGAGTTTTTTTCCCCTTTTTTAAAGAATGTATGTTTAAAAGATTAGTAAAAATTTTGAATTCACGTGTAATATTATTTTATGGAAGAATATGCGGTTGAAAATAAGTTTTGAATGTGCGGTTAAAAATAAGTTTTGAAAAAATATATTTTGAAAATAATATAAACCAAATCGGAACTGAAAGTTAAGATACAAGGTTTAAGGTATTTTTTCTTTTAATTGAACTACTTGTCGAAACAATCGAGCCACTTTGCATGGTTTCGCCTCTCTTATAATAAATTTAAATTGTGATACGATTTGAATAAAATATTGGATGTAAAAGTGGATCTTCGACTCCTCTTTTCTCCTATCAAATTTGTACAAGAGAAGCAATAATTTCTTGATTTCATTGGTTACACCATGCTCGATTGATATGACTACTTCGAATTTGTTAGTCCTTCAAATATATTTTCTTCGATCGATAAACATGTGATGTGTACATGTTTTTTTAAGAAATGGGATAAGTTTTATCGAGATTATAAAGTTGTTATTAGTCTTATAATTAATTATACACATTTTTTAAATATCTTTTATTTACTCCTACATTTTTAAACAGACCATCCCTGTTGTAGATTACATACATGAAACATGCATTATTTTGATATCTTTTGTAAGTACTTTACAAATATTATTTTGAGACGTTGAATCAGTATAAAAAAATGACACTTACATGGCATGCTACACACATTTCTATAAATACTTGTTTAAAAAAAAAAAAACTTTAATTCATATGAGGAGAGTATTGATCATAAAAGTGAAATGCATACACGAGGGTTAATAGTTGAATGTGTGAAGTGCCCACGGAGATGAAAGTTAAATAGCGTATATGAACGCGAATGTTAATTACTTTAGAATTAAAATTAATGATACTGAAATATATAGATGAAGATGAATGTTACCCGAGATGCATGAATGGAAATAAATGAATATCAAATAATTTAGAAATAATATACATACATCAACCTGCATGTTAACGAAATTGATCTTTTAAGCATTGGTACTTAGCTTAAGTATTATGTGACGTGGCATATCTATCATTTATTATAATGTGTCATGTCACCCGAGTAATTAGCATAAACTAAGAGCCTGTTTGGGAGGGATTTTAATCCAATTTTAATTGAAAATATAGTCGTTATTGGGTCCCACTTGTCTAATAAAAGTTAACAGTAACGGTTAGTTTTTCAATTTTAATCTCTACCGAACACGTCCTAAAATGGGTGTCAAACAGGNATCGTTCATTAAAAAAATAATAATAATAATATTCAAACTTATTTTCAATTACACATTTTTTTAATAAATAATTTTACATATAAATTAAAAAAAAATCTTATGTTTTCTATAAAATGGAGCTCAAACAAAGGTTCATGACGTGTTCGGTGGGAATTAAAAGCCAATTAAAATTGAAAATATAGTCGTTATTGGGTCCCACTCGTCTAATAAAAGTCAACGATAACGGCTAATTTTTTTAATTTTAATCCGATTTTAATCTCTACGGAACACGCCCTAAGTATCGATAGTTAGGAGATCAGTCACGTGCATGTTAATTTATATACAATTTATTGTCCAATCAAGTGAATCGAATTTTTAAAATGTACATTGATGACAATTAATACTTGTGAAATTATCGAGGATAATATTTAATTAAGTTGCAAAAAATGAAAATTAAAAGTTACATTGAAATAATATAAAAATATCAGAGATAAAGCTGCTCAAAAAATTATTCCCACTTCATGTGACATTTAAAATATATTAAAATCAATTAATATATATTTCACTTAATTTATTAATTTGAATTGTAAATATGGATTATAGATTATCCAAAGTTGCTCTTAAAACATAAGAGAAAAATAAAATATTTATGGAAAGTGAAATCTTTAGAAGTAGCTTCTATTTTTTTTTTTCAGAGACTAGTTTTTGTCCCGTGCAATGCACGTGTTGTATTATTTTTAAGGTAATATTAGCGTCTTGAATATTAAGATTAGATGAAAATTTCCACACACATTTGTATAAAAGAAATAAATTAACAAAAAGAAAGACTAAATTTGTTTGATTTAATTCATCACCACATAATATATTCAAATACCATTTTAATTTCTAGGCATGCTTCTAGTCAACAATTGTGGGAATTTTTTTTTTCCACACTCCGGAATTTTCTCCTCTCATGTCCGTGGTGTGCGGACCTTTTTTTGCCGACATTTAAAGTCAATAATTGTGGAAATTTTATTTTTTTCCACACTCCGGAATGGAGAACGGACACGAGGGGCATGGTGTGCGGACACCGCACACCGTGGACACCATCCGCACACCGCGAAACCCAGTGTCCGCGCTGTGAAGACCCTTTTTTTTTGCCGACATTCAAAATTAACAATTGTGGGAATTTTATTTTATTTTTTTCCACCCCGAAATTTTCTCCTCTCAATTTTAACAAAAAAAAAAATTCTCCATACAGTGCGGAGTGTGGTGTTCGCGCTGTGCGGACACTGATTTTATTTCTGATGCTTGTGATTT
>CAIGRK010240736.1:0-14158 GCA_903798315.1 Fraxinus greggii | reverse complement strand
TCTAAAACCAAGAGACGAGGATGAAGTGAAAGCTTTAAGTTAGATGTTAGTTTTAGAAATTGGATGTCTGAAAGAAAAGGGACATTGCACTAATCTTTGAGTAAATAAAAGCATCTTTTCGAGCCTGTATAACTCGAGTGATTAAGCATGTAAGGGTGGTTGAAAACCTGATACCCTATGGTCATCTAACTTGGGAGTCATCGGCCTAAAACTTGTTACATGGGTTATGTAGAAAGTAAATGAGAAGATGTTGTTCGTTTGAATGAAAAAAAAATAATAAAAATAAGTAATTAGATTTGATTACGACTTAAACATTCGGTCAATAGAACTATACTTTTAATGAGAGGCAAGTAATTTAGTTTAGTCTTAAAGGTTGAAACAAAAAAAAAATATAGGAGAATTTTGACTTGTTGAAGTGTGTACTTATAATGTGGAGTTAAGTTAAAATTTTGTTTGAGGACAAACAATAGCTCAAATTTGCGGATGTTTGATAAATGCTTTTTTGTGCACTTATTTGGGGCCGTATTACCAAGATTTTGTGTCATTTTATTATTGACTTAGGTTATTTTTATCTTATTTCAATTTTTGGACCTGTTTCCAAACGATTGGAAAAAAGAAGAAGTATAAATCGGCCAATTGATGGAAATTTGGGGGACTAATATGCATTTGAGTAAAATTTGAAGCACTAAAATTGAAGTAATTTGATGTGGAGGACCAAGATGGAAGAAAGAAAGAAGAAAAAGGCTGAAAAGAAAATTTGCAAAACTGGGCAGCCGCCCAGTTATATTGGTCGGGTGGTCGCCCGGCCATCAACGTCATTAATAGAAGCCATTTTTTTAGCCTGGGCGGTCGCCCAATTTTCTACTGGGATCCGGTCAGGCTAAATTGCGGAAAATTTTCTGGTTCCCTTATTTCAATAGAACTCTTATGGAAACAAATCTTGGGTCGCGTAGTTAAACCTTTGAGCCGTCCAGAATGAAGGAGGAGATATTTTAGAAGTCTTTTAAGAGAAGAAAATAGGGAGAACATGAAAAACAACACCACAACGCGAAGATTAATCTCAAGAATTGAATTGGGTGATGTTGTTCTTTAATTAGTTTTTTTTTTTATTTTCTTCTTCCCACCATGCTAGGCTAGATTAATTATATACTAGGAGAATGATGAACCATGTAATGTAATATTTTAATTCCTAGTTTTACAATTTTTGACATTAAACATGTTGTTTGGATTTGAATGATTCGGTTAAGGCCAAGGTAGAGAAATTGAACTAAATCAATCCCTGTAGGAACGATATCCGGAACTCTAAATTTTACTTTATTACTTGTTACGAACCGTATACTTGTGGTGGTTTTAAAATGAACAAATATTTTCGTGAACATGGTAGGCCTGGAGAGCACAAAAACATATGAGATTTTCTATCTCGTCGATTTAATCGTTTTCTCCATTGTATCGATTGTTGGAATGTCTTCGGAGTACTTGTTAGTGAGGGTGCTGCTAAGAGCCTCAATGATGGCAAGGGTATTGATAGTTTTCTGACTCAATCGAAGATAAGAACAGCTACCATGATTTCTCTCCTTAATTTCATACACATGCAGTCCTTGACTCTAAGCTAAAACCTAGTAAAAAAAAGAGATAAAAATCAAGGATCATATAGAGATGGAATTAAATTCATTATAGGATCTTAAACCTGCTGATGGGTTGGTATGGCTCTTGTATGAAAATTGTTGACCCCGAAAAATGTAACGCCAACATGGACAACAAATGCCAAGCTCACTAATGCCAATTCAAGTAAATTTCGGCGCGTTTTGATAGGTAAATCGAGGGAGAACATGTGAACGTGGGAGAAGTTTTACGACGTGAGACAAAAGTGTTTGAGCACTGGCGGTATAGAGTAAGATGATTGTACTAACAAACAATCACAGATCAAGTGCAGATAGCCTAAAATGAAAATAACAGATATGGAATAAGCATGAAGGTTTCATGAGAATATTTTTCTTGTGAATTAATAATTAAAGGAACATTCAATTTATCTTCTTCCCAAAAGTTCCCTTTCAATTTACAAAGACCGCCTATTTATAGTGTTCTGGCCGACGAGATGTCTGTTAGATCAGAACCACGTGGCCTTATCCCCTTGACTGAAGCATAACATCACTAAGTCCATTATACAATAAATACATTAACAACGGGTCAACCGCCCTATACATTAGCTGACATACCTGACATTCTTTATTACAAATGTTATATCAATTGTCCCTAAAGATTGCTTACAAATCTCGTAAGAGACAACTTCAACTTCAGGGACGTCGGATGAACTAAGGGTTTCAGCCTGAGGGGGCTTCGTATTGGTGGTTTTCAGTGTGAAGAGCTTCGGTTTAACAGCTTCAACCATTTAGGCATAACTTCGACATGAGGTTCAGCCTTTGTTTGACTTCCTTGCTTTTTGACCAATTGAGTCTTCATTGACTTTCCTTTACATGTGGAGTACAACATGGCTTTAACTTAAGCCTCAGTGGTGAAGCGTAACAATAGTCCTCAAAGTCTAGACATGATTATACATGTAATGCATGGACTTGTATAATTTTTTAGGGTGGTTTTTTCACAAATCACAATATTTTATGGTCCCCATAATTAGAGTTTGAAAGCAGCTAATTTACATACGTTACAGACTAATGTTGTTCGAAGTCGTGTACCTTGTTACCTCTGCATTTCTGGAACAATTCTAAGGAGCGTTAGTTGGAAAAATTATGTCCGAGGTTGTCCTATCCGAGGTGGACTTACATATCGGAACAGTTATCTGAAGTGGTTGAGGTGAAGCACCTCTGATACTTATCGAGACCGTGAATAATTAATTGTGGAGAACCAAATTTTTTGAGATGTTGGGAACATGAGGCATCCTTAATGATTGCGTCCAAATGATTTGCTGTTTCATATGTTTTCAAGAAAAGACAACTGAAGCAGCTTGTCTTCCCATACACGTAACCATCATCATATTTAATGCATAATGATGGCTGTCATATGCGCATCCTACAAAATTAAGACGCATTAGAGCGCGTGAGCAAACATGTAGATCTGGACCATAGAAAATGAAGTGTCTGATGCATTGAGTGGCTTAGATTTAATCTCAAATGAACGATTGGATGATCCGAATCGAAATCCAATGATTAGGATTAAGATCCTTTGCCTATAAAAGACAACAGTTTGGACGAAAAAAACTCTTTGCTATTTAAGAAAACCACAAATTTAATTCTCCAAATCTCTCAATCTTTTTTCTTTTTCCTTTGCATTCCTACACTCCGGTGACTTTCCTTTACCATCGTTTGGACATTTTCTGTAAGTATCTTAACATCTTTAAACTCAACTAAATTTCATCTTGACACTCTTCTAGGGAAGGGGTAGATCTCAATCAAATGGCTTCTGAAATGGGGGTAACAGTAACCAACACAGCTGACCTGGTTAGAGCCATTAGGGTTGGACATAGTGCTTTGCCTTCAGGGGGGGTAGAAAAAAATGGCGAAATGGCTTAGGGAGTAGCCAAAATTCCTTCAACCGTAAATACATTCCACTTAGCAAATCTTAGGGAAAAATACCGCATCCCATATGATATCAAACTCCTATCCCCATATCCTGACGAGCGTGCCTATTTTTCGAGGTAGGGATGCGTTGTCGTCAGCAATTTTCTTCTAAAGGCGGGGTTTTGACTACCTTTTCATCCTCTTTTTAGAGCCATTCTAAGGTTATACAGACTGGCTCCCACCCATCTCGTCCCTAATGCTTGGGCCCAGTTCGTAGGAACATATTTCTTGTGGAAGGAGACCTCATTTGGAGAGGATATGCTCCTCCATATCTTCTATAACATTTTCCAACCCAGGGTCTTGGGAAAAAGAGATTCCAAGGGGGGGTACTCTTAATGTTCATGGGGGTTCACATTCCTCCTTCGTCTTAGGGGTCTTCCCTTATCCATCAAAGAATGGAAGGAGTCATGATTTTGGGTGAGGGAAAAATGGCAAGAGTTTAAGGGTGACATAGTCCCTCATGTGACAGTTTCGACCCCCTACTCAGAAGCTCGTAAGTGTTGTACTCAGTATTACTTGATCATGATTCTGATGTTTAACCTTTCTTTTTCTAATGCTATGCAGGGTTGGTTGAACGTTTCGAGCTCAGACAAAGTGTGGGAGGTTGTTGTGGACATATATCGACGCCCTTTCTCGTCGCACGAATTTGACCATTCGATTACTTCTAGACAATTTTTTGACTAATTTGGTTTTATAGCCTGACGAGGTAATATCAATCGTCAACAAATTCTTTGCAATTTTGTTGCTGACCTTTTTCCTTTGTTTTGTAGAGAACTTTGAGAAGCGGAGGCATCCCATTTTTGATATGGCCATAATCCTAGCTGCCACCTCCATTGCTAGGAGGAAAGGGTTGAAGCCCTCATCTATTGCAGTAAAATAGGTGAGGGACAAAGTAGAAAAATCAGTTATGAGGCTAGTAGCCAAGAGCGATAAGGGCGATCTTCCTTGAAGGATAAGGGGAAAAAGATAGTAGAGGAGGCTCCTAAGAAAAAAATGTTTCTCACCTACTGGAGAGGGTGGGTCGATGGCTATCCCACCCCCTCGCTCCGAGGTCCCTGCTAGGGAAAAACTAATGTCAGCTTCAATTGCCGCGGCTAAGGCGGGCCAGAAGAGCCCAACTGCTGTGGAGCCCTCAGGGCAGGGGTCGTTAAAAAGGGGCAAATCTACTAATGGGTCGATGACCTCTAACTTAACTTGCCAAAAATTGGCAGTCTTCCAGTGGAGCGATAAACTGGCTCAGAAAGTTCAACCATGCTTCCTCTATTCAGGTTGCCACCTTCACATATCACAAGTTTTGGAAGTATAGGTGAAAAAACTTTGTGGAGACTAGTGATGTGGTGGACCTCTTCGGCAGCATGGTTAACAAAGTAGGGAGGGCCTTTGGGGTAGCCATAAAGGCCGAAGCCCTCTTTAAAAGCCTTCAAAAATAAACATAGAGAGTCTGTGAATAAAGCCTCTCAGGTTGAGGAGGTAGTCAGCAAGGCCAAGGCCGAGGTTGAGAAAATTGAGAATCTGAAGAAGAAAGTTCACTCGTCCCAAAGTGAAGTGGCTTCCATGACGAAGCGGGAGATGACTTTGAATGCCCACTAGAAGTTGGCTGCTAAAGCCTTAGAAAAGGCAAATAAGGAGAATGTTGCCTTGAAGCAGCTGGTAGGGGGTTGCACAATTGGGTTTTTAGCCTGATAGAGGAGGTGGAGACGGCGAGGCAGGAGGGTCAATCGGCCGATGAAGAAGCTGTAAAATATTAAATCACCAACTTCCACCCAACAGAGTCTTACCGAAGCTTTACAAAGTACTGGCAGTGGTATGCTTATACCAAAATGGTGGAGTGGATCGAAGTCAACTTCCAAGCCTTCAATACCTCTGAGTTGGGGTCATAATTTTTGGAGAAGGGAGAACAAGAGCCTCAAACTTTGGCAGAGGGCGGCCAAGTGATTGAAATTGAGGATGATATTGCTGAAGAAGCTCTTGAGGCCATGACTCTCATTGCCACTGTACCTTTTGTAGCTCCCCCCTCTCCCGCCTGTGTACTTGATATGTTATTTTTCGCATTTCCCATGTAACTGGCTTTGGCCCACACTTGTAAATGTTTATATTTAATAAATGAAATTTTCTCTTTTTATATATAATTGTATGTCATTTATTTTCTGTACTTTCTTTATTGATTTCTTCATAGCTTTGTAATGCCCTTCAGCATATTCCATTTATAACACACTATTCAAATGTACAATTTTGTACAAGTGTTAGAATGTCGTTAACCTTTCTAACTTTGATATCTAAACTCGTTTGCGTTTTATTGCACTTAGGATGTCTGAACTTGTTTACAATTTTGCACTAGTGTTTGTAGTTTGTATCTTTTAATTATTTCCCTGAGTATAGTGTTGAGCGGTTCGCCCATAATGATGCTTCCTTAACAGCGTTTGTTGTTAAGGGCCTGTGCTGTTCACTTCACAAGTAAGGAGGTAGTCCCTTTTGCTCTTCGCTGAAGTGCCTAAGCGTCTCTGTATAGGGACGGTTCATATATACAAAGGTTTCTCCTTTTACTTTTGTCAATAGGAAGTACCTTTTATTTGTATTTTCTGCCAACTTGACTTAATAAAATTAAGAACAATTCTATCTGAATGAACTCAACAATTTTCTCGAGCATGAGGTTGAGCGGTTCGTCCATGTCGAGGCTTTCTTAATAGCGTTTGTTGTTAAGGGCTGTGTTGTTCACTTCATGAGTAAGGAGGTGGTCCCTTTTAGGATCCAACTCTTTGTTGAAGTGCCCACTCGTCTCTACAAAGGGATGGTTCATCTATGTAGTGGCTTCTCCTTTGACTTTTCTTAATAGAAGGCATTTTTCGAGAATTTGATTTAATAAAATTGAGAACAAACGTAACAGAATTAATAGTTTTTCTGATCATGAGGTTGAGTGGTTCGCCCATGCTGAAACTTCCTTAATAACTTTTGTTGTTAAGGGCATGTTGATAAATGTAGTTTCTACACTTATTCGAGACCCTAAATCATGATATTTTATTATCTTTTGAATAAAATTCTACCTAATTTATGTTATATTGTATTTGTAGGTAAAATTGTGAGTTTAATAAAGAGTTGGATAAAAGAATGCAAAAGGTGGCAAAAAATGGTAAAATTCAAATATGAAACCTTAGAGAGAAATAGTACATTAAATGGGTTGCAGTTAAATGGTCCTCATTGGACTTGCATTGAAAATTTAAATTGAACCTCAATGTTGTTGAAAATATGTTATATATTATATACATATACGACGACTGAGGGGAGGAGAAAAAACTGGACGGCGGATGGGAAGAAAAAAGAGAGAACAAAGAGGCAGGAAGGAAGAGAGAAAAAGGGAGGAAATTAGATTTTATTTTTGAATTCAACGGCGGCTGGGAGAATACATATATAGAGTGGCAGAGAGATTGGAATTCCTTGGGGAGGAAAAAGAGAAAAAAACGGCTGTTGTGTGGGAGAAAAAAGAAAAAGAAGAAAAGAGAGAGAGAGAGAGAGAGAGAGAGAGAGAGAGAAGTTGATGGCAGAAAGAACATATAGGAAAAGGATACACGCACAGAAAATGGACACATACGCACAGGAAGAAATGAGACGGCAGACACGAGCAGTTTCAAGTTTCGTCAATTTTTGGTGATATCATTCCACTTTTGTGTGTTTTTATTTTTACAGTATGAGTAACTAATTTTCATATTAGGGAAAATAATGTAGTCGACTTGTGATCCTTTATTTTTCTATTCAAGTTTTCTGTAATTTTTTCTTATACGTGTTGGTTTTACTATGAGTTTAATACATTGAATTACTTGATCACTAATTTGATGATTATGTGAGTCTCTTACGAATCAAAATATTAGTTTGAGATTTAGACTATATTGTAAAATTCGGAAAATTAGTGTAACGTATAGAGATACATATACTAATTATTGTGGTCAGAATATGAATTTCTAGAACTAGTGCTTCGTTTAACTAAAGTTGATTCACACAGAGATATGGAACTTAATTAGTTAAATAGGTTCCATGAGAATTCGAGAGGGGTAAATTGAATACAATAGAAGAATTCGATCGAACACTAAGTAGGTCTAGTTCGCATCTTCTCAATTCGTCATTAGATATTTCGTTAAAATGAATGTGATGAGGAGATGACAGTCCCACTTCAACTAGGCTCATAGCCTAGGCTCCGTAAGCCATAGAGAAAAGAATCTCTCCTATAGCCGTTCGGCTTGTAGTTTGGATTACCCATAGAACTTGAGGTAATTCGTCAACCCAGGCCCCTTTAGAAGCATCTAACTTCCTCGTCAACGTGTATTTGATAGTCTTATTAACAGCTTCTACTTGTCCATTAGCCTGATGGTGATCTGGGAAGAGAAATATTTCTTGATGCCCAGCTCCGTACACAAGTCTCTGACCTTCTTGTTGTCGAATTGTCACCCATTATCCGAGACGATTGAATGGGGAACTCCGAACCTACAAATAATGTTTTTCCCTAAGAATTTGGAAGTATTTGCTTCGGTGATCTTGGAAAGGGGTTCGACCTCTACCCATTTGGTAAAGTAATCAATGGAGACAATTGCGAAATCGTTGAGCTTCTATGCCTTCTCTTTTTCAGAAGCCCCATTTGTATAGAACATTGTCTTGGAAAACGAAATGAGCAGCTCATCTTTTGAGCTTCTATGCCTCCTCTTTTTCAGAGAGTAATACTTGGTCCTTGAGAAATCTTATTATCGGCTTCATCCATAGTGGTGTATCTTCGACCTATATCACCTCTTCACCTATAGTAGTAGAGAGTCTTGAAAGATGTTCTATGGGCACCACAGTGAGTAGTTCGGAATCCTTACTACTAGCCAGTTTCAAAAGAGTATCGACATGAGCGTTCTCTGAATGTGGGATTTTTACTAGCTCAAATTTTTCAAAAACTGGGATAAGCTTCATGGTCAACTTCAAATAAGCATCCATGGACTTATCTCTTGTCGAGAAATTACCATAGACCTGGCTAACTACCAACTAGGAGTCACTGTTGATCACCAGTCTCCTTGCTTGAATTTATATGGTTAATCTGAAACCAGCTAGAAGGGCATCGTATTCTGCTACATTGTTCGTAGGCTTAAAACCGAACAAAATGGTGCAATTGAGCTTCTGTCCTTTTGGACTTACCACGACCACTCTTATTCTAGATCCAGCGTCTCTCGATGAGCCATCAACAAAAAGATGCCAATTAAAGAGTTTTGCAATTTCCATTTTTGGAACAAAGATGAATTCTGCCACAAAATCTGCTAAGGTTTATCCTTTAACAGCAGCCTTCGATTTGAACTTAATATCAAACTCGCTAAGTTCCACAGCCCATTTTAGTAATCTTCCCGAAGCATCAGCCTTCTACAGTACTTACTTTAGAGAGAAGTTAATCAGCACATGTATGGTGTGGGCCTGGAAATATGGCCTCAATTTTCGAAAATCTGTCACCAAGGAGAGTGCTAGCTTCTCCATGTCTGGAAAATGAGTCTCTACTGCCAAAAATGCTCAGCTAATATAATAAATAGGCAGCTGGTGACCACCTTCCTCTCTTACTAGAACTAAACTTATTACGTCAGGGGTTACTGCTAGGTAAAGTTACAGTGGTTCATCAGCCTTAGGTTTGGAGAGTAGGGGAGCCTACCCCAAGTGCTTCTTTAGCTCTTGAGGGCTACCTCGCATTCCTTAGTCCACTAAAACTTATTGCATTTATCCGTTACCTTTGAGACGAAGCCGTTCAAAGTAGCTACCCATCCAGTGAGGCTCTGCACCTCTTTAGGCTTCTAAGGTGACCTCATTTCAATCAAAGCTTTGATCTTCTCTAGTTTAGCTTCAATGCCTCTTTTATTTACCATGTAGCCTAGAAATTTTCCAGAGGATACTCCAAAAGCACATTTCAGGGGGTTAAGACACATTCTGTACCTCCGTAGTATTTGGAAAGTTTCATAGAGGTTCTTGACATGGTCCTCCGCCTTCAAGCCTTTCACCAGCATATCAACCATATACCTCAATTGTCTTTTCAATGAGGTCAGCAAACATCTTGTTGATGAGTCTTTGATATGTGGCACCAGCGTTTTTCAACCCAAAGGCCAATAAATGCCTTTGTTTGTTATGAAGGACGTATGCTCTTTGTCAGCTGGAAACATCGGAATCTGATTATACTTAGAGTAGGCATCCATGAAACTAATCAGCTCATGTCCTGCCATTGAGTCTACAAGTTGATCTATCTGGGGAGGGGAAAAGCTGTCCTTGGGGCAAGCTTGATTTAGATTTGAAAAATTCACATATACTCTCCACTTGTCATTGTGCTTTTTGACCAGGACCGGGTTAGAAACCAACTTTTGGATACATTGCTCCCCGAATGAAGCGATTGTTGATCAACTTCTTTACCTCGTCCCATAAGGCTTCATAACTCTCTGGATTGAGGGTTCTTCTTTTTTGCCTATGAGCTATAAGCTTCAGGTCAATTTTCAAGTAATGGCAATTGATTTTTGAATCAATGCCAAACATGTATTCATGCTTCCAAGTGAAGACATCCAAGTTTTGGCGCAAGAAGCTTTTCAACTTTTCATTGGCCTCTAATGGCAGATTGTTTCCAACCTACAAGCATTTGGAGATATCCGGGAGATTGACTTGAAAACTCTCCAATTCTTCTACTGGGGCTGTTTGGGGCTCACAATTAAAAATGCGAGGGTCCAGTTCCTCCAAATTAGCTGCTTCTTCGGCAGCGTTCCCATCTTCAGGGGATGTTTGAGTTTCTAGGACAACTTCTTCTTTAGAGGTGTTTATGACTCCGATGACCGTCTCTTCTTTATAAATGTACATTATTTTGACATCTCCCCCTTATTCAGGGATTTGCCCTTTTTGTGGAAATCATCCATTTCAATGTTTATCAGAATTGTATTGACACTTTGAGGCTCTACTTTCTTAAAGAAATTTGAATAGCATTCCCTTGCACTCCTCTAATCTCCTCTAACCGTGGCAGTGCCATTCTCCATTGGGAATTTCATACTCAAATAATGAATGGACGTAATGGCAAATTATTCCTTCAATGCCGGCCTCCCAAGCACTTTGTGGTAGGTAGAGTAGTTTGTCCACCACCAAAAATTCCATAAAACAATGAGCAGTTAAAGGTGTAGTTCCCATCTCCATTGCTAGAGTGATTTTTCCCATTGGGATGATGCTATCGCCAGTGAAGCCATACAAGGGAGATGTTTGCTCATGATCAACTTCCATTTTGTCAAATGTAGCTCCAAATATAATATTGACTGAGATTCCATTATCTACTAGCATTCTTTTTAGGACATTGCAAGCTACAATGGCCCTCACTTCCAAAACATCACAATGTGGATATTGCATACCAACCGAATAGTCTTGAGAAAATGTGTGGGTTAAGCCCTTCTCTCGATGGAGGGTCGATTGTTTACTATGAATCTAGCCATGGGAAGGTCCCTTTCTTCCCTTGCATAATTTCTCTCCTTACCTATGGACCTTCGAAAATTGTGTCAATTTCTCTGGTGGGTTCATGCCTAGTATCAATTGGGGGCTTTTTCTTTGCCTTTTAGCATCCCTGGGTCTCTTCCAATCATTGTCTCTCCTTTGAGGGGCGTTATCCTTATTGGGGTACCTTGGCTCACCATTCTTGGGCGGTTGGTTCTGCTTAGGAGGAACGTCTCTTCGTAGGTACCCATTTCTCTATATACTATTGTTCTGGGGGTGCATTGCAATATCCCTGCACCCAGCAGTGCTGTAGCTATAAGAATGGTGGCATGTACAATAGCTAAGCACTTCGTCGATATTTCTAGGTTCAGCCCCTCGTCCCCTACCTCTTTGTTTGGGGGAAACTAAGTTTCTGGAGGTGATTGGGAAGGTCCTATCTGGCTACTACCATGTTCAACTCTCCTCCCATGCCTATTTCTAGGGAGAGAATTTCGAGGCACATCGTTGTAAACTAGCTCATGTCTTACAAACTGGGGAGGCTCCTGCTGCCTATTTCTAAGTAAAACGAGAAGTTGGGCATGCTTATTTCTAGGTACAGGGGGAGGTTGAGACTGCCTATTTCTAGGCAGCCCTGGCTCAACCTATTAAGGGCATTTACCTACCTTTGGGCCATGTCATTCGGATTGAAGTCTGGAGGGAAATTGTATAGGACTTCAGTAAGTTGGTTAGTAGCATAGTTGGAGGATGTATCATTCTCAACTTCCCTTTCCTGGGGAGCTTCCTCCCTTGCATAGTATGGATAATCAGCCATTTGGCTTTGGACCTCCTCTTCACCATGGTAGTAATTTCCTTGTGATGGGTCTTAGAATGCACTTCCTAGGGCTGAATATATAGGGACTGGGCATATTCCTTGGCTCTGCATGCTCCTCAACTGTTCATGCATAGCTATGTTTTGCTGAATTATGTCTCTCATATTTGTGGTCATTGTGGCCATTTCCCTAGTGAGCCTGATAGCTATCCTAGACCTATCTTATCTATGATGCTGGTGGGGTCTATGGCGAGTAGCCGGGACAGCGTGTGAGCGTTCTCCTACTTCAGGGTGTTCCCTAGCCCTTCGAGGTACAGATCCTTCATTGTTTGAACTCATGGCAACAAACTCTTTCTAGACAAATGATATTTTCAAACTAGCTTTCAATCGAACGATTTATCTTAGATTTTTCAATGGTTCTTTCTTCAAGAAAACTCCCTTTCTCAAAGGTTTGAAAAATCACCTCAAAGTGAGAATTGCTTCCAACTGGCTTCTTCCTAAAGGATTTTCGTGGATAAAATGTATGGATTCCCACGGACGACACCAATCTGTTGACCCTAAAAAATGTAACGCCAACATAGACAACAAATTCTGGACCCACTCACGCCAACTCATGCAAATTTCGACGCGTTTTGACCTGTGAATCAGCAAGAGAAGGAGAACATGTGAACGCGGGAAATGCTTTACAGTGGAAGACCAAAGTGTTTGAGTATCGACGGTATGGATTAAGATGATTGCACTAACAAACAATCACTGATCAAGTGTAGATAGCCCAAGATCAAAATAACAGATATGGAACAAGCATGAAAGATTCTTGAGAATATTTTTCTCGTATATTAATATTTAAAGGAACATTCAATTTATCTTCTTCCCAAAAGTCCCATTCCAATTTACAAAGATCACCTATTTATAGTGTTTCATGGTGTCCATTGGATCAGAACCACGTGGCTTCATCCCCTTGACTGAAACCTCACATCACTAAGTCTATTATACAATAAATACATTGACAACATGTCGCCGCCCTTTACATTAAGTTGACACACCTGACATTATTTATTACAAATGTTATATCAATCATTCTTGAAAATTACTTGCAAATCTTATAAGAGACAACTTCAACTTTAGGGACTTCGGATGAACTAAGGGCTTCGGCCCGAGGGAGCTTTGTATTGGTGGTCTTCGGTGTGAAGAGCTTCGGCTTAGCAGTTTCAACCATTTAGGCATAGCTTGGGTAGGAGGTTCAGCCTTTGTTTGACTTCCTTGCTTTTGACCAATTGAGTCTTCGTCGACTTTCCTTTCCATGTGAATTGCGACGTGACACTTTAGCTGGAACCACAGTGGTGAGGCGTAACAAAAAATGATTTTTCGACAAATGAACTGCCAGTAATGGCGGCAGAGTAGATGGAAAATCTTAAGGGTTTGAGAGAAAATAGGGTTTATTGGCTTGAACGAAACAACATTTGAATCTAAATTAGGGCAACTTAAATGAAAAAAAAAATTAATTGAATGCTGATGATTGAAAATGTTGGCACGTGTCCAACATGAACAATGCCTCCTCTTAGACTCTTTTATGTTATAGTGATGAAGTGAAGCGAAGTCAAGTGAAGTGATAATATCCCTAGCTAGAAATATTTATTTCAATTTATACAAAATTTTTTATCCGATTTAATCTGATGCCCCAAAAGTGATCTCGGTGCATTAAAATACGGTGAAATAAACTAAAATTATAGTGTAAATACAATTATCATTTTCAATTTCGATCAACAAGAGAAAATTACAGTAAAACCTCGATAAAATAATAATGTTGGGATCAAGAAAAAAATATTATATTAAAGGAATTATTAATTTATCGATAAATGAATAATTTATTAAATTATCTATAAGAATATTGATTAATTTATAGAATATTTTATATTTGTATAACTTGTATTTTATTTTACATAATACATGTAGGAAATAAAAAAATAAAAAATTGAATGCAGTGAAATTCAAAATTTAATTTGTAAGGACGCAAAAAAGGACACGTATACAATATGCATACACATTAAAGATGAAACATTAATGTACATGCATTGGTTTCAAAGTTAATATCTTGAAAGATTAATCGTTCAAGTTATTCATGTACACATATAACATAATTTATATAGTAAAATTAAAAGTTAAATTAAAGAGGAGAATTGAACAAAATATTGTCAAATTAAAAGTTTGTTAATTTGTATTAATATGAACTTTTATGAATTTAAGCTATTATTATTCTTATATCTTCCTTGGGCCTTAAATGATCTAAAAAAAATTATTATCTTATATATTTAACGGAGTTATT
>CAIGRK010240581.1:0-16089 GCA_903798315.1 Fraxinus greggii | reverse complement strand
AGCCTCCAATCGAAATTTTATCAATTCATTAACTGTTCTAGCTACAATGAAAAATCCAATAAATAGTAAAAATATAACCTACTAGTGAAGCGATTGGGCCAACCTACTACTACAAGTCCAATAATAGAAAACATTAATAATAAAATACACAACAAAAATAAATCTCGATTGGCAAGCCCAATAACAATAAAAAATAAATCTTAATGATGTCCGCTTCAACTCTCTCGAAATGGGAGAAAAACTCGATCGTGTAGAGTAGATAAGTCATAAAAGGTTGTAATCAATCGTCCAACCATAAGCTAAAGGGTTGAACGAGGTTCTTCTGACGTCCATAAAAGTGTCGGTGGTGGTCTGAATCTAGTGTCCCCACCAATGTCCTCTAAATGTGTGGAAGGAGAACTAGACAAAGGAAGATCTTGGTGACTCCGATAGAGCCCCAATAAATATGGGTCAATCTAATGTAGTGTCTCTCTACTAATTCATGTACAGTCAGACTCAGACCGACCAATCCAACGAACAAGGAAGCGTTGAACCTCTCCATCTTTAGTCAACATAATTTGTTCATCTAAAATAACATCAATTTTATTTTTGTGTACTGGGAAAGGTGGTATTAGGTTAGAAATGGTAAGAGATTTAAGGTAAAGGTCCACAGATGAAGGTAGAAGAGGATCATTGGAAGGATTGAAGTGGCCTATATAAGCAACGAAATCCTCAACATTGAAAGTAGAGTGTTAACCAAGATGTGGCGGAAGATCAAAAATATATGTATTTGGGCTAACTTGCTTTAAAATTTTAAAATGACCAGTACTACGAGCTTGCAATTTGGAGGCAGATCCATGTAGTTTTTTAATTCAAATCAAAACTTAATCCCCAATATTAAATTCAACATGTCTTTAATGTAAATTGGCTCAAAGTTTATATGATGCATTACTAGCTTAAAGTCGTTTATTGATCTCAATATGCAANATAAGCAACGAAATCCTCAACATTGAAAGTAGAGTGTTAACCAAGATGTGGCGGAAGATCAAAAATATATGTATTTGGGCTAACTTGCTTTAAAATTTTAAAATGACCAGTACTACGAGCTTGCAATTTGGAGGCAGATCCATGTAGTTTTTTAATTCAAATCAAAACTTAATCCCCAATATTAAATTCAACATGTCTTTAATGTAAATTGGCTCAAAGTTTATATGATGCATTACTAGCTTAAAGTCGTTTATTGATCTCAATATGCAAGTCATGAAGATCTTGTGCAAATGCTTCAGCTGATATAGGCACTCTAACATGTGGAGACATCGGAATGAGACCTAAAGAGTTCCTATGCTTAAAACCTTGAACAACTTTAAATGGACTCATACCTAACGATCTATTCATGGAACTGTTATATCCAATTTGAGCTATAGGAAGAATGAAATCCCAATTTCTAATATTTTCTTGGACCAGACACCCTAATAAATTACCATGACTACGATTAACTACTTTTGTTTGACCGTCAGGCTGCGGGTGATAGGTAGTTGAAAATTTCAATTTCGTACTAAACTTTTGCCACAATGTTCTCCAAAAGTGAATAGTAAATAGTAGCTCCCATTTTTATTCGTCAAAGTAACCGAATACAAAGTAACTGAGAACCAAAGATAAAGAAACAGTAACTCCCTATTTTGTTCATTGGAGTAACTGACCCGATCAAAAGGTCAAAGAAAGGTACCAAAAATGTTAGAGTATACTTTTTTTCGCGCTTCTTTTTTTTTTTAAACTAAAAGCAAATTGCAAAAAAAGGAGCCCAAATCGAGGCTCAAAGTACCAATCAAGTTACCCATTATTTAGGAATAAACCGGCCACAACTTAGACCCAATAATACCAAACTAGAGGTTCTGTAATAGCGGTGTCAACAATGTAAGAGTGGGTGAGTGGGTGTTTGTCGACTATTGTAATTTCAGATAGAGCACTTCTGGACCCTAGATAGGTCGGCCGACGTGTAACGGTGGACTCTGGCCATCGTTGAGAGAGAGTGGCTGTGGACTAGTTGTGGGTCAGCTGTTGTGTTGATACTGTTGGCGTCGTAGTGGCTCAAAATGGAGAAGACGACGGATCAATTTGCAATTTGGACGATGCTTTGCTATTGTTGGGTCTATTGATTGTAGACGATTATTTTTTGTGAAAATGAGCTGTGGTAGTTTTTTTTTTAACAAGTAGTTACCGATGGCAGTGGTGGTTGGAGCGCCAAAATCTGGTGATTTAGAAGATGTGCTACTAGAACTAGATGTAGATGGACAACCGTGACGGGAAAAATATGCGGTTGATGTGGTTGTGTAGCGGACTGAGTATTGTAGTAGGGGATGGAGTTTGAAGATGATGATACTCGGAGATGTAGGAGAATGACAAAATCGACGTTTAGCTCTGATACCAAATTTGATTTTGAATCAGTTCAAAGCATTCAATATATAACCAAATTATGAACTTATAAGTAGTAAAAGAAGAAGAAGAAGAAGAAGAAGAAGAAGAATAAAAGAAGAAGGGGGAAATGAGAAAACGTTGGTGGCCGCCAATCGAAATTTTATCAAATCATTAACTGTTTCAACTACAATGAAAATCCAATAAATAGTAAAAATCTGACCTTCTAGTGAAGGGTTTGGGTTGACCTACTACTACAAGCCCGATAATAGTAAACATAAATAATAAAATTCACAATAAAAATAAATCGGCAAGGCTAATAACAATAAAAAATAAATCTCGATGATATCTGCACCATAAAATATGGTGACATTTAAACTAACACATGAATGTTTTGTTATAGAAAAAAAATATTAGAGACCCGCTGGGAAGATTCCACATAGCTAACTATCTGAGAGTCGATGGTTAATCTATAACGTTCGGTAGTGAAATTGGACCTTCGACTTAAGGTCATCATAGTGCGTTATATGAAGAAAATCATACTTTGGTGATATTGGATATTGCTCTGCCAAGGGGTCAGTAACACGGCATCGTTCAGATATGTCAAGAATCATATGAAGGTTGTGAGTGATCAATAAGGGATTCGTCACTCATAAATAATAAGAGATTATTATTTATATTTCATTCAATTAAGTTGATAGTGAAATTATTGACCAATGTACACTCATAAGTCGAAAAAGAGTTTTCGACTTACACTGACTTAATAGTGGAATGAAAGACATGATCGATAATTGAAATTGGCATATATCCATATCTCGTAATCTTATTAATTAAAGGATAATAGTTTCACGGTAAACGATCAAGTTTAGTCTTGTTATACCATGTGACATTTTTCGTCATATGTATTGTCCTAATACATTGTTAGATGTCAATTTGGGACGACGAATGTAAAATGGTGATAAATTAAAAAAGAGCATTTTAATTTTTCGATTTTGATTAGATCAAAATAATAATTCAGATCGTTAGGTATCGTGATTGGGAACCTAATGAATCACACACACACGGAGAAGTAAAAGAATGAGATTAACCAATTAATTAATTAACAATTGTTGGAGAATTAATTAATTTGGTTGTTTGTTAATGAGCCGGAATTTATTAATTGGATTAATTAATTTATGGGTCAAATTTAATTAATTGAATTAATTAAATATTGGTTGAATTAATTAAATATTAGACCAGGTTAAATTTAATAGACGGGCTAACCCCACTTTGTCTTTTATTAATAAGTTGCTAGGGTTTGAAAATTCAGAACACAATTCATTATTATTGCTAGAACAAGATAAGAAAACCATAATTCTCTCAATCTTGTTCTCAGTGTGAATTTCCATCGGAGGCCAGACAATTTGACTGTTGTGGATTGCTAATCAAAGTTGTCCTTCAAGGAATTCATTAAAGGTGTAATTCTTTATCACAGTCTCTCTAAGCCCAAAGAAGATTCGGGGTGGGAATTGAAAGTTTTATTTAAACTCCGCTGTGTATCTTAAGTAAATTCTCAACATTATGCACCTGCACATAATTGTTGGTTCAAGTCTCAATAGTTAAGGTGTACACAGAATGGAGGGCTGCCCCCTTCCTCCTCCTTCACCCCACATTAAGTATCCAAACATCAAACTGTTATAAATGTAGAAGTTTTTTTCAATAGTCATCAGAAAACAACTATAGACAATTATTTCCTCGAATTTATTTGATGATTATAATTTTTTTGACATGCATCCTTTCGCATGGTCATTTGATAAGGAAACTAGCTACTTTCAGTGAAAAATTAAGAAGGGGGTGCTTGGGGAAGAGAGAGAAGGAACAAGACATACCTTATCGTTCTCTTCAGGTTCAACAGATTCCATCCTCACTCTGTTAGGCATATAATTGCTGCAAGCACACAATAAACATCAGAATCAGGATCTTTTTCTTCCATTTTATCAAAAAGAAAATATACCTTTCACTCTCAACATAAACATCAGAATCAGGATCTTTTTCTTCCATTTTATCATCTTCATCTTCATCCGCCTGTATATGAAGCATAAACGAAACTCACTTCATTACACATTCCATTTTCCCTAAAGTTATATAAATCACTAGTCCAAGCATTTTAGAAACTCGACCTCCTGAAACAGAAACAAGAATATAGTGTGCAAGCAGGAATATTTACTGTTTTAAGAGATTTAGTTATTGAATCATTTTAAATTTGCGATCAAATCTACTAATTTTACAGTGACATCTTTCCTAGGAATTTCTCTGTAAAGGGTGACAACCAACTTATTTAACAACAAAGAATGGTATGCAAGAGGGCAAAAACAATTTCTGAGAATTGATGATTTATTAACAGATTAAGAAGATAATGAAGTTGAATAATAGTAGTATGGAGATCTACAATCTTGAAATGATGATATCCAATTTAGTAAAAAAAAAAAAATGGCAGCTGACAAACGGATAGAAACGAATGAAACTCATTTCAGGGAAAAACTTACAGATTATGAAGATAAATAAAAATGACTATGAAAGCTGCGCATTTATGGAAGGACAGAATCCATTTAAAAGAAAACACTTAGATTAAGAAGACATCGTCGAACTTATAACCAGAATCTGATATTTTCAGATATCTAAATACTTAACATGAAGGATTTATATTCAACGGAAATCTGGTTCTTATAATACTTTAACAGTTGCAATTACGAACCTGAGGAAGTTCAGAGTCAGGAGGTCGTTCTTGGAACTGTATGCTTGGTGCATGCTGAAGTTTCGAGAGATTATCAAGGATCTTTTCTCTAATTTTATTCAAGGATTCACGAGAATTCTTATTTTCCATGTTACATGTTGGAGCATGAAGAGTGTAGTCTGGTCCGAAATACTCAATATATTCATTAGGTGGCAGCATATTGTCAATCTCAGTCCCAAGTGCCACTCCTGTCTGCTCAAGAAAGTAACGATATTCTATCAAAGAACCTCTATATCATGGAATGATGATAATATGACTGACCATAGAAATTAGAGTTCAAACAATTATCGAAACAGTTATTTATAGAAATGGAACTGAAACATTCATATTTTTCGAGATCTCAGAAGCGTATGAAAACTATGCATACATCTTCTTATGTGGGGTCTGTGAGCTAAAGGTGGAATAAAGATTTTTGTATTGCTCAAAAAATCAGAAACATAAAGTGTTGAATGATCGTATGCTGTTATATTTCTTTTATCAACTTTTAGTTTTATCATTATGTTTTTTGTTAATTGCATAAAAATAATAATAAAAGACTTCAATTCTCAAAACACCATAGCATACCTCATACAACATTAATATATTGCAATGAAAATAGCGTATGAATGGTATACCTCATAGCACCAGCAACAAGCAACATTGCGTATCGTGTATCCACCTCCACCCAACAGAAGAAGCGGCACGTCAAAAGACCTCATATATCTGACACATTCTGCATGACCTTTAACTGAGAGATTGAAGCAACCTAATTTATCTCCAGATAGGGAATCGGCTCCACATTGTAAGACCACTGCTTCAGGCCTAAAAACTTCCATTACCTTGCTCATTATAGGCTTAAACATGGACTGATAGCTTTCATCGTCAATTCCATCATCTAATGGAACATTAACAGCATAATATTTTCCATTCCCAAATCCAATATCCTGTATGTTTCCTGTACCGGGGAAGTATTCGCCATATTTATGAAATGATACGGTCATGACCCTATCGGTAATATAAAAAGCTTCCTCAACACCGTCTCCATGATGAATATCAATATCCACGTATAAAACACGCTACAAGGTAAAGGAAAAAAGTCAAATTTTGATTACGAAATTCAGTTCACCATTAAGTGCCATAATATTAGCATTCTAACAAAGCGAGGAAATTTTCCGTAAGGAGTGTTTTGGATGTCCAAGCAGAGAGTTTGGTCTACAGCCATATCCTAAAAATTAGTAAATAGTAATAAAACTTATTTAGTTGTTATGATGTGATACTCCTCAGTACACCTCAAATAACAACCAGATTCCTTTATTTATGAATTTCATTCCATGTTTTCTTTTTGGCAGTGACACTTCTATAAATAGTGCGTAAATCAAGAAAGGCAAGAAGATACATTATACTTAAGGAAGCAAAATTAAGTCACAACCATTAAGTATAATGATTAAAACAAGAATCGAGTGGACCAACCTCGTGATATTTGAGAAGTTCCAAAATTGCAAGCACAATGTCATTCACATAGCAGAAACCAGAAGCCTCACATTTCTTTGCATGGTGCAATCCACCAGCCCAATTTATTGCAATGTCGCATTGTTTATGGTTTAACTTGACCGCTCCACCAATAGAACCTCCAGCATAAGTTTGACAGAAGGAGTAAAGACCATGAAATACAGGGCAGTCATCACCAACATTAAATCTCCTCAATTGCATCATGTAATCCTGCTGTTTCTCTGGGGTGACCGTTTTCAAGAACTTGACATAATCGTCTGCATGAAACCTGCAAATATCTCTCTCTCGAGCAGGATTTGGCCTCAAAACAGTCATATTTTGGAGTAATCCATAATGCGTGAGGAGGGTATGAGTAATCCTCATCCTATGTGGCTTCATTGGGTGGTATTGCCCATAGTAATAATTTCCAACCTCTGGATCGTAGTAGTAGGACACTTTTCTCTTCTTTCCATCTGCTCCAGATGGTAAGGAATTACCTCCGGTATCCATTTCCCACCCTGCAGTTTTATCAAGGACAACTCATATTAGAATTACATAACAGGAAATAAAGTCAACTCAAAACAAAATTAGCCAATTGGGATAGATTTCTATTAAGTTACAGCCAAGACATGGAATGAGATGAGAAATATTTAGAAGCCCAAAGTCTCTTGGAAACTCCAAGCTTAAAAGTACAGGATGAATTAGCTGACTAGCAATCGGAAGTTTGGACCAAAAATTTATCTTACTAAATCTATGTAAAAAAAAAAAACCGTTTTGACTGAATATAAGCTATATTGCATGTTAAAACCGCACTTTTATCAAGAAAACCTGATAGCTCAAGTAAATGCTTTTGGTTTTAGGATGATTTTTAGCCCAGAAAAATGATTTTCTGAAACAAAAGGCAGTTGGTACATCATAAAATTCTTAACTTATTTTTATGAACATTTGAAGAACCTACTTCAAAGTCCTATGAGCACATCAAGTGAAGTAATATGCATTCTTCAAACAGTATTTATAGCATATTTTACATAAAAATTCTTAGTTGGTGTCATATTCTATAATAAAGTCGAACAACGCAAATAATCCCTTAAATGACGACATAAATCCCTGATAGTAATATGTGTTCCAACAGTATGGATTGCATATTTTACACGTACAAATTCTTAGTTGACGACATATTCTATTTATAGATAGTAATAAAACCTAAGTTAAAAATATATATAAAGTCAAATAGACAAATATTCCTTAAATGACCACACAATGCTCGGATAGGATTACGTGTTCAAAAGAAAGTCATTTTCAACTTAACTAATGTAATATATAAATTTGTAAAATAAGGTCCGACGTGAAAGGAGTTTTCTTCAAAATATTGTTTTGTCACATGAATATTAAAAATAAAAAAATAAAATATGAAGCAAGATGTTAACACTAAACTTATATGTGGTAAAATTCTAAATTCAGGAAGGAAAAGCAAATGCAAGAGCTGTAAGACAAGAGAGAAATAAGAGTAGCTAGTAATGCACGGGGTTTGAAGAGATTACCAATTGAGAAGTTAAGAGAAAGGGGTTCGAAGAGTTTATCAATTCAGAGGTTAAGAGAAATACAAGAATGAGAGAATAGTACTGCTATTCAATATCAGCCATCGAAAAAAAGAAACAACTTTAATATCAACAATAATAAATGCTGACAAATATGGATGCCCAATAAACAGAAATTGAAATTCACATATATTAGAAATACACAATTCACATAAAAAACTATTGTTGTTAATTTCATACTATTTTGAAAAACAAAGAGAACAAACGCAAGACATGTTTAAGATTTGTTCAAAATTTGCAAAAAAAAATGAAGTAATTATGTGAAAGCTACATAGGTAAAATAAAAACAATCAGTAGAGTATGAAACAAAAATAAGATTGCCTAATAACCTGCGGACTTCTTTTAATATCCTTTTTGTATAAGCATTTATATGAAATAGAAAATCACTTCGTCGAGCTCAATTTCTAACATGGATGCTAAAAGTTCGCCCAAAAGGTTTAAAAAACATTTAGACTAAAATGTTGTTAAAAAATTTGTTTTCTCTTAATTGTTAAACACTCTTGGAGAGTATCACAAGCCCGGATTGCATAAATAAGATGGAACTTTTGAAAAAGATTTTCTACCTTTCTCCATTTCTCATCATTGAAAACCCAAAATAAGCCTAGATTTGAAAAATTCAAAGAAATAAAAATAAAAAAACAAAAATTCTTTCACATTTTACTGATTTTAAATTTCAGCATCTCAGAAACAGTTCCAAGATTGAGAATAAGAAATTAATTGAATACAAAACCCAAATATAACTGGAAAAAAAATTACAAACTAGGGTTCTCTGAGATGATAATTAAAAAAAAAAAAATTACTTTTTACAAAAGATCTTTTGCCATTTTTTTTTTATTATTTGTTAGTGGAAACCCAATCTAAGCCTAGATTTGACAAAAATAAATAAATAAATAAACAACCAAGAAATCATTCACTTTTTACTAATTTTAAATGTCAATATTTTATAAACAGTTCTAAAACTGAGAAGAAGTAAAATTGAAGACAAAAACCAAAGTTTACAACTTCTAAAGAAAAAAAATGCATAAACTAGGGTTTTCCGAGATTAAAAAAATCTTTTACATTTTTTTTTTTTATTTCTTGTCATTGGAAACCCAAATTAAGCCTACATTTGACCAAGAAAAAAAAAGATTCACATTTTACCGATTAAATTTCAGCATTTTAGAAACAGTTCCAAAATTGAGAATGATAAGTAAAATTGAAGAGAAAACCAAATATTACACAAACCGGAGACCCGAACAAAAAACATTATGTACAATTGATGAATTGATCGAAACTAATGATTCTGAGTAAAAAATAATTAAAATTGAATAAAAAAAGTTATTTCATGTAAAAACGAATGATGGGCTGCATGTACATGCAACTGAGAAAATCAAGTGTGTTTTATATTTGAATTTACTTATAAAGCTCCCGAATTCAGGATCTTGTTGATGGGCTCAGAATTTTTATCATTTTTTTTATGAACTGAGTTCTTCCCAGACGGCATTTGGTGTTAATTCAAGTATTAAATGGCAATTAAATCAAAGCTGAATTTCCAAGAACAAATAAAAGGACAATTAATTTCACACTGCGTGGATCCAAAAATTGAACTATATGGTATAAATGGAAAGAAAAAAGGGTACCTGGAAGTCGGAACTATGAACTGCCGTCAATGGCGTGGGCAAGGAGGGTTTTCTTGAGTGTTTTATGAGACGAAGAATGAGTGCATGAACATGTGTCAAGGCTATTTATATTTGGGTGGAGGGTGATGACTTTGATGATGGTTCGGCTGGCCCTTTCTTTTTCTCATTTTTTTTTTCCAAACTGCACATACTAAAGAGTTTAGTGGGCCCAAAGTTCTGTTCTTCCTTTTTTATAATTTTTTTTATTTATTTTTATTTTGTCTTGATTATTTTATTTTGGCGAAGTCTAAAGAGTACTCAGAAGTAGATAATTTTATTAATCAAAATTAAAATTAAGTAAATTGTTTTGATAATAAGATGAAAGTAAAGTAACCTTTGTAGTTGATATCGGTGTTATGCAGATCCAATCCGTCAAAAGTATATTTCATGGTGAAATTCCTACGAAAAATGGGTTGAGAGCTCTCTAAGTCACACTCAATAAAAAGTTTTTAATTAAATATGAAAGATAAATAATAATGAATATATTTGTGTATTCACATTTCTATAAACGGATAAGGTCCTCATTTATAGCGTTACCTCATGACAATGTGTCCAATGTTAAGTTTATTATAAAATTGAGACTTGTGCGCCTAGGGACAGAGTCAGGGAGACCAAAAATAAAAAAATAAAAAATTAATAATAATAATAATAATAATAATAATAATAATAATAATAATAATAATAATAATAATAATTCCATATAAAAGTTATTTTACTTTTTTTTTTTAACCTAAAAAAACTAATGAACTTGGAGCAGGCCTAGGTTGCCCCCCTTCTCTCCACCACTGTATGTGTGCCCCTTCCCTATAATCACGTAGAGAATGTAGAGGGTTCCAGTAGTCATTCAAAGTAGTATTTAGTTCACTTCAACCTCAACTACCGGCTTGTAAATCTGCATAGCCTAATCCTAGTGGTGATCAAGGTTCTCATAACACAATGTTACGATCTAAGAATGGTAGTTGAAAGAAACTCCATACATACTTTGGGAATCCATCAACAACATAAAGTCGAGTCACCTGATACAATGTTGTTGATGCACAAGATTCATTTTTATCTAGATGCATTGTCTACTAAACGACGTCACTTAATGTCTTATTAATGTCGGCCATCAAAGAGGAAAGAAAATGTCAATTTTTAATAGTAAATTTCTTCTTTGAGCTTATTTTTAGCAACATATTTATCTTCAGTTTTTTTCAATAACTGCATATTTGACATAGAGTACGATATATTACACTAAGGACATCTTCGAGGCAAATGTGGATTGCATAAAGAAAAGTAGATGGTTTAGAAAATAATGAGTGATAGTGGAAGTTGAAAGAGATGTCGTCAAAATGATGTGACAAAGAGAATTGACAATATCTAGAGTTCTTTCTACATCTTCAAGGTAGCTAAAGATTGTTTAAAAACTTGTCCCACATAAAAAAATAGATGGTGTTCAAAATAATCATCAACAATGCAAGTTAAAAGATATTCCGACAAGCTGACATAACAGAGAAAGAATCAACAATAGTATTCCGTCTATGTTCAAAAGCTTTGTTAGCGATATGACTCACCAAAACTTATATTTTCTTTCTGAATTTATATTTCCTTATACAGATTTAGACGTGATTTTTTTTAATTAAAGAAAATAAGAGATACTAAAATAGCTATCCATAAATTGCATTAAAAATCATCTGGATTTGAGTATTTATTTGTTAGACATAAAACAATGGTGAAGTCTAATATGCATATAAGAGAAAATCTGCCTTTTTGGCTTGGTCATGTTGGAGAGAATCTAGGAATCCTAATGCAAAGTTGATCAAGTGTTCAATACGACCACAGCGGACAATCTTATTGTGCTCAATAGTCCGGCATCGTACCTAAGATCTTTGTCACATTAAAACATTATAATTGAGCAATTTTCATTCTTGGTAGAGTCGAGTTGCATGCAAATTTTTATTAGCGATACTCACAAAAATGGTGCTAAAGATAAAAATTCATGTTAACCATTGCCTATAGTTTGTCTGTCTATAATATCTATTTTGGGTCTAAGTTGTATTTTAAAACAAATTGATGTAGCATATGAAATAGAAAATCAATGTATAAATATTTCACTATTCTCTTCCTTAATCGTGTAGAACGAAAAGAGAAGTTGCGTAAACAACTCTTCCAAGTACAAAAAAATCATTTTTATTTTTTGTTGCTTTTTATTGTTTTGTATGCAAACCGAAAGTAATAATATTAAAGATTATACACGATATTATATAAACACGAACTATTAAACAACACCTTTCACCATAATATGTCATATAGCACGTCCCATCGTTATCTCCCTCAAAATTGCTCATGAGAGAGAGAGAGAGAGAGAGAGAGAGAGAGAGAGAGAGTAAAAATAATTCTACTAAGTATAAAATTAACACTTAAATACAAGAATTACATAGACAAAATAGATGCACCAATGAATCAATGATACTTAGACATTTTCAAGTTCAAATGAATTTTTCATTCTTAATCTTGTTCCACTTAATCACGCTGATCATATGGGCTCTCTGAGTTTGGTTTTAACTTTATTATGTGGCGCATCTGTTACTTTTGCGGCTAAAACAGAATCCTAATAGAGAAATGAAAGATGTTGGACTTTATTTTATGAAACGCTACTCCAAAAATAAGCTAAATATAAAAGGGCATATCTCCGAACATTTCATCTCAACTGATGTCAAGACAACCTTTCTAGTATGCTCATCGACTTTCATATGGTACTGGAGAAATTAATAAATGGTAAAAAAAATAATAATAATAATAACAGTGTAACAAAAACCAACATGGGATCATTTCCTTAAATTAAGTAACAAACATATTCAATCCACATTGGTGTAAGGGAAAAAGAAAGTAAACGGAAATAAAAAAAAGACTTGCCAAGTTAAAGATGCATACCATGTCGAAACAAGATCCGTATATTAGTATGTGTGCATATAATTGTAATTAAAAGAGTGCATTTTGTCTTTCTTATAGTTTCTTAAGGGGATGATCCACTTTCGTCCTATTTGTTGGTGATACTTATAGCAATCATAATATGAATGCTATGATTACATTCCGCCTCTAATAATTTATATAGTCAACAAATGCAACAAGTTTTGAATACGAGTTTTCAAATGTCTACCCTATAAAAAAGTAGTGTGTGTTATAAAAAGGGAGACAAAGATAAAAGAATTGAAATCAATAGGGTTGTGTGTATTATATTGAAAATCAAAACCCCATATTTATTGGGAAGTATTAGGAATACAATGATAATAAAAATTAGGGTTGTAGGGGATATAATTGTCATTCACTAATAATCATATTATTTACAATACTTTCCCTCAAATGACACATTACAATATACGCGTATCGTTAAAAGTTTTTCTAGAACACACAATGGCACAAAGCTTGATCGAAGAAAAATGAGTAAAGTTGTTCTCCATAATTTTAATTCTTGTATCAATTCATCCTTATCCTGTACGTCAATATTTTCAATATTACAATTTTTGGTTTAGTATGTGTTATGTTGTCTTGTATAATCTTTAAATAACATCATCTTCATACGAGATATTTATCAACATTTGTTGACTGAGTAACATGAATCTCTTCAAGAGTCTCATACATATCAGAGTATTATTTTGAAGGTAAATTTCTTTTAGGCTATAAACATTCATTACACAAAGAATATATCTTATTAAAACCTCATTAGGAAAAGTCCTTTGAGGAAAATTTTAAAGAAGGAAAAAAAGTACATTTTTCTTTTAAGTACGTCACAAAAAAGGGTGTCTAACTGAAAAACTTGCCATGAAAACCCAAAAAAAGAGTACAACGCATATTTAGTCCCCATAATATCATTTGAATTATAAGCTTCGAGCTTATTAAATCTCTCAAGGGTAACATTAAAGCTATACTCAGTGAGTTGGCTATAATCAAATTTATTACATGCATATCAAATTCCACACATTGTCAGATTAACAAGATAGACATTTGTGATTTCATACACCAGGATTATTCATCTATTTATACAAATCTTTGCTAAATTCATCATGCTAAGGGTCATATATTACATATTACGACTTTATTTTTTCTTTCTTCATTTTGCGTAAGTATATAAATTTAGGTGTTCGGACTATAGATCCAGAAGCTTCAGGTTTCTCTAGTATATTCAATTTGTTAGGATTGCGTCCCTTTTTTTTGGCTAATTATTTCGCCGATTGATGTACTTCGATTAATTTATTTCGATTCCTCTCTATTTATATTTGATGCAGTACATCATGTACAAAGTGTCGTCATCAATTTTTTTCTTGTTCGATTGTATGTCTTTTGCATAATGACATAACTTATAGAGATATATCAATTTTCAACATATCGGTACCTAAACCTCTTCTAGGATTTTATAATTTTTCATATCTAAATACTCGTCAAGTATATACCTGCTTAATTGGGACAATCTTCCTTATTTGCTCCATTTTTCTTTTTAGAGAATTTGACTTTGAATCAAATCTTATCACGCTTCAAGCATGTTATGACATATCAAATATAATCTTAACGAATTGTTCTCCAGGAGTCAATTCGAGTTGGACGTTTAAAGCTTGTGTGTGAGTTATTGTTAATCTCTTTGGTCAATAAATGCTTCTAAATAAATTATCATTTGAACTTTTGGTTCAAATTATCTTTTGCGAGAATTTAGATAATAATGCGTTTGTATATTATTTTCCAACTTCTTAATTCATCTCCTTAGTGCTAAAAAAATTGTCCAATCAAATTGACAATCAGCAAATTGCGTTATAAAATATCATTTGTTTGAGATAAATGTTCAAACTACTCATTTATTTTCAGTATTCTTTACTTTTAATCTCAGTACATTGTGATTGATCAATTTTAAATTATACTGCATTATCAAATTAATTAGATAAAATATAAGCTCTAATCGTAAGCCAGGTTATAACAAGTAGAACTATGATATTGACACGATTCATAATTAGCATTCCCGAAATAGAAATGGGAAGTACTTTGTTCTCAATCTTAATGGTTTATAATTAATTTGGATGCACTTAATAAATAATAGTGTTAAATCATTTATTATCATCTCAATCAACACTTATTAAAATATTGAGATTTAGGTTCGCTAGCATTAATGAGACATATTTTCTTGATTGTATAATTTAAAAATTATGCTCATAATTTAACTTTTGAACAGTTATTTTGTAAACTTTAGGTTGTGAACAACATGCAACTATCTAGTACAGGTATCAAATATAGTAGATATAAATAATATCTAAATGATCAATGTGGAGGATGACGAAATTCCTTTTATCACCCTAATTAATTTTCAGAAATATAGAGATTTAGTCCCAACTTTAACTAATGATAATTAATGATCAACTCCATAAAGAGAACAATCTTCAAATAGAAAAGTATTGGATTGAAAGTAATATTTATTCAAATCATTGTTGTGCATCATTGTTGATCCATTGATGATCTAACTGGTTATGCCAAAATATAAATTTTTTTTGGGTCAACGAATTTTGTATTCGTGATAATGTTTGATTCGTCTCAATGTGATATGCATTGCAGCACATATCTTTAAAACTAATCAAATTTTTTTCCAAACTTACTAGAATAAAGCATATGGTCAATATATACTCTTTTATTATTTTATGAAATAATATAATATCTTTTAGATTTTTCAACGATATTCGAGGTATCTTATATCGTATTAACATTATTTGCTGCTAATATTTAGTACAAAAAAAAAAATTGTCTTGAAGAATAGTATGTGTAGTTTGCACTATCGACTAAATACTTATCTTGGCAATTCATTCTTAATTTATGACAAAATAAATATTTTGAAAAACTAGTTTTATAATAAAAAAAGAAATCCACAAGATATTTTGCCGCATATAAGTACGTGCACAATGCCCTTTTATTCCACATCTAAAGCAACTTTTTCCATGCTCTTTTTTTAATATGCTCTTTCATTTGCTTTGTAACTTTTGAAATTGTTGTCTTGTTACTAATAATTTTGTTGATTATTTCGTAATTCGTGTCCATATCTATGTTCATTTCCACGTCCATGTCTTGATATTGCATTTGTTTCAAGCAATGCAATACTATTTACTTAAAGCAATGATAGAGAACCAGTTGGGAGTAACTCGTGATTTTTCATCCTAAGGTACTTCGAATTTGAATTCTTATAGCACCT
>CAIGRK010240532.1:0-11864 GCA_903798315.1 Fraxinus greggii | reverse complement strand
GTACTCTCCAACATATTTGATATATTAGACTAAATAAAATTGAAAATAAAGCATACTTCAAATATTTGTTCATTTTTCGTATCTAATGCAGTGCAGCTCAAATGTACCAAACATGTACCGAGAGTACTAAGATAATTTAGTGCATCGCTAGCAACAAAAGGAAATTTAATCGTTTAAAACATTTAAGTTATTTATAAAACGCAGTTACAAAAATTCCCATCGGCCCGACTCTAAGCGAGTGGAGAAAAAAAATTCACGCAACCGACTTCAAATTGCTAATTTTAATGCTATCAGATTCATACGGGCAATTTGAAGGTATGTTTGATACATGGTAGTAAACCGTACTCTTAGGGCCTGCTTTGGAGAATTTTTATTTTATTTTATTTATTTATTTATTTATTTTTGACCGATTTTGGATGGCACAGTTTACGAGGGTTTGGAAAAATTAGTTCTTGCTAGTTTTCTTCGGCACTAATTTTGGATGGTTAAAAATCATCCGAAAAATGTGTAGTGTAATTTTGACTAGTTCTCTCAAATCCACCAAATCGACGGGTTTTGACTATTTCTCATGATCCCTTCTAATCTTACCCTCTATAAAATAATTATTTTCAACCAAAATATATTTTTCAAAACTAATTTGTAAATAAAAATTCATTTATAAAATATAAAAAGTTATTTGTAAGTGAAAAAATCACTTAAAATTATTTAAAAGTATAGAATAAACTTATAATTGTAAAATTTACCTTTTTAAGTAAAATTTAAATAAAAATTTAACTTTATTTAATTCTTTTAATTTAAATATTAACTTATATGTAAAAAAATTTCGTATAAGTAAAATATCACTTATGAGTAAAAATATTAGATTTGAAAACATAAAACCGAATTTTATTAAGAGACAAATATGTAATTTTTTTTTTTTTTTAAAACTTTAAGAACCGATCGATAATAAACGTCCAAGCATAGTTGGACAATTTTAAAAATCGCTATTAAAATCAATTAAAATCAATCCGCTCATAAACACCCAAAATCGATACTTTAAAAAGAGTCATTATATTTACACTTAGATTCACACATTGGTTTACACTCGTGTGTCGGCAGATTTGGACGCATTAATTTTAAAAATACATTTTTCAATCAATAGTTAGATTTTTGAAACATAAGAAGTGTCAACCATAGTGTATATATTTGGATGATCTTATTCCTTTGAAAAACGCTCATAATCGGCACGCAGAAACTCCCAGGCCTTTTAAGTATAATGGACAATTATTCAACCTTTTTACTTCATCATCCTGTCCTGTATTTCCATTGCGATCCAAGCAAAGGCTTTATTATACAGCAAAAGATAAAAAGATAGCACTTCACTTACCATCAGTATTATACCATATACATATTTATTGTTTCATAACCACTTTCTCCAACTCGCTGATCTTTTGTCCAAAGACAAGAACCTTGGAATGCTTAGCAGACTATTAACTCGGGTAATACCTTCAAGGGCCGACCATTCCTCGTCCTCTGCAGTCGAAAGGAATTCAGCTAAACTCCTCTTAGATTGACTAAGAGATCTCTCTGGTAGCTTCTCCTCGACTTCCTCGACAACAGGCACTATCTCTCTAGAAGGTACAACAAGGGCATCTTGAAAAGCCTCATCAGCAAAGACTTTACTCGATTCCTGTCCAGGGGATTTCGTTGCGATGTTTGGCACATTAACAGAATCAGTTGGTGACGTGTGTTCGAGGAAAAGACATACGACTGCACAGTCATCCATCTTTGATGTTGGGTACTTGAGCCTCCATGCTCTCGTAGCACAGTCAACAAGAGCTCGAGCAGCTGTTCCACGACCAGGAGCCGAGGCCACAATGTCCACAGCTTCCTTATTGGAGAGGACATCCCATACCTATGTCAATATAAATAGCCTTTATAATAACTTCCGAGGTTAAAGCAATAAGCATCAACTAGCTACATGGAGAGAGAAGGGAGAACAACATTAACAATTGATAACAAGAGATGAGAAAATAATACCCCGTCAGTGGCGAGAACAACAAACTCATCTCTTTCAGTAATACGGTAGTAATAAACATCTGGCATAGAAATTAAACCAAAATCTTTCAAACAGAAGTCCCCAAAGGCTCTGGCCATTGCTAAACCAGGAGAATCACTGTTAGGCAGCCATACACGTGCAACCTCCGGCTCATCTTGCAATGCAAAAACCCTTCCTTTACATTTCTGGATCCTAGCAGCTTCTCCTGAAAAACAGGAGGAGGTCACGATTTTTAGTTCTATCACCACCAAAGTGTAGTTCGTGTTTTTTTTACTATGTTGGCCAGGAAGCCAGGATGTGAATGTCTTAATGCAAATAGAATTTCAAATGTTTCACCATATTTCTTGTTGTTATCAGCATTTTCGATGTATATTGCAAGTGTGGCGTACAAAAAACAGCTAAGAGTGTAAGTCCCTCCACTTACAGCAAAGTTTCACGTTAGTCACCAACTTTAATTTGTTCTAATCTGGTGATTAAAGTTTACCTTTTACTTCAGTTTGGTCACTCATTACATAAAAAAAAAAAAAAAAACATGGAGATTAAAGTTTACCTCTATATTGATGCCTCATCAGACCGTCAGAAAACTAACGGATTTTCAATGAGTGACCCAATTGAAGCAAAAGGCAAACTTCAGTGATCATTTGAAAGAATATAAAAATTGGTGTCGAACTTGAAACTTCGCTACAAGTGTGAGTGACTAACAGTGTTCTTACCCACACGTGTGTGTGAGGGAAACAGAGGAAAAACATAAAGAGAGATACTTGGAAGATTAGGTTTTAAGTCCACGGTCAACTGTACAGCCATCAACATGTTATCCTTGTCTCTCGTTGCTAATACTGCTCTTGAATCACCAACATTTCCAATTATGAGATCCTGATCCTGGAAAATCATGTTCATGATAGTTAATACCATATATGATTGGTTTATATCCTCTTTTAGTACAAAAATGATCAAAGATTGATATAACTTAGAATGTTTTTAAAATTACATATAAATAAATGAAATCAAAGGTGAGTAACTGTGACAATCTAATGTTTCTTAGATTAACCATATATCTCAACAACATCCAGGTCAAGAAAGTGGCATCATTCGATAGTAAAAGCATCAATTTGACAAGGTAAGGGGTTTGCCATTATTAATTACATAGATAGCTGCCGTCAAGATTCGTAGCATGCCCAAGATTCCTCAAAACCCGCCATCTAACAGGTGAGGTTTTATGACAAGTCAAATCCTAAAGAACATTTGCACTATGGTGGGGTGAAAATAGTTGTGGTGAGGGTTGTGGGACAACACAAGACCGAGAGGGTGGCAGGAATGGGGTGATGAAAACATTGGTCATTGTTTACAATTTTCTTCTGTATTGAACATGCAGTTTGGCTAAGCTTAAAAGTTAGTTTTAACAAATTTTTCTTAGCGAAACAGGTTTGAGGTTTTCCAGAAGTAACTATTTTTTCCTTAGATTTTCAGTTCAAAAATCTACTTTTTTTTAAGTCTTTACTTACTTTCGAAAACATACTATTTGTCGTGCTAGTTGCCTTGTTCAACAGTAGCATCATATCATTTCCTGGCTCTGTGAGCTCCTTAGAAGTGAAAATGAGATCATAAGTAGTTCAAAACTAAGATATGTAGTTCTACATAGTCCTGGAAAGTTCAACTATATAGCACAACAAAATGGTCAATTTTCTGCATCTTGTTGGAGTGTCGAAATTTTAGGTTTTAGACTATATGAGACCCTGATTTACAGAATATGGATGCCTTTACAGTCTATGGAACTGACTCGACAAAAATCACACAAATTTCGCGATGCTTAAAATGGTCATATGACTCTATTGTTCTATAGCTCGTCAAAGAAGGAGGCGAGTACAAATTCCACCCTACAAAATAATCAGATAAACAAAAGGAGAGCCGAGAAAAGGACATATCTAAACACCATTCTCATTCTCCAACGATGAAGAAAAACCGAAAAGTAAACAAAGAATTACCTGCATTATCAAAGTGACAGCAGTTGTACCACTACAGAAACAATCAAGGGTACGATGCATCTTCAATTCCTTATCCATTATTTGGAAAGCCTTTAAAATTGATCTCTTGATTGGCATATGCATCTCCGGAAGTTTTTCATTTTCCTCATCATCCAATAACTCGTCCCTGTCTTCATCCTTAAACTCATCAAAATGAGTCATTTCCAGTGCATTACCATTCTCTTGATCAGAAGTTTGATTGCTATCGTGCATAGCTTCCCACTCTGCGCGCAGCAAAAGCGGAATAGCATCCCGAACTTTCCTTGCGACCATATGACCATAAGGACCATGACCATCGAAAACTCCACAAAACGTCAAACTCATACCGTTTCTCGTACAGAAATTCTACCAGAGAAACAATTCAATCAAATCATAAACTGACCCAAATAGAAAAGAATAGCATTCCACATTTTTTCAGTTCTTAATAAGGTAAACAAATAATAGCGAACAATTCTCTACAGTTCTAGGCAAGAAGTTAATTTATCTATTCACAGAAGCATAACTTCCATATTTGTTAACTACAGCTAAATTTAACATTAAAATATTAGAAAATTAAGGTGCTTGACGTCTTATTTTGCAAATATTTATTCATAGAACTATATTAAATTTGACTGACCTCCCAAACAATCATGGCGTCTTGATTTGTACCTTTCTTGCCTTGCTGAGTGTACAAACTAGCGATCTGGCTCGCCCCATTTGCAAAAAGCCTGCCGGGAACTTTATGCAGTGCCTCCTTCTCCGTCGCCGCCACGGCGCCGCCGCCACCTAATTTGCTGATAAGTGTGGAAAAATCACTAGAACTACCCTTCTTTATCTTTAAATCTGTACCATATTCTTTCTTCCACGCTGTCTTTTTCTTGCCATTGGTCGAAGAATAACAAACACCCATTCCACCCAAACTTGTAAAAATCCTATTTAATTGATCGGATTAAAAGCATGATCCAGAAATCTAGCTAAAAACCAAGAAAATGGAAGTGAAAAGTAGAAGAAAAAGGGCCGAGTAACGGGGAGAAATGGACAGAACCCAGAAGGGAAATGGCAGGTCAGGTGTGTGTGTGTGTGTTTCCAATTTTTTTTATATTTTTGACTTTTCAAGTGATATTTCATTTTTTTTCTTAGGATACTGTTTGAAAATGTGAAAAGATAAGGAGATTTGGATGGTCAACGTACGAATATTTCGATACTCGGACTATGTTTTTCTGTTGATGTTAGGCCCCAGTAACTTTTTTTTCATGGAACTAAATTTTTCATTTTCCACGTTTCTCCTTGTTTGATGGGCAAAATTTTTTTAGGAAATAGATTTCCATCTAATCCCCCTTTTTTGTCATTTTTCTTGGTTTTTAAGACTTTGATGAGAAAAGCTTTTTCTAGACAAATTTTTCCTTTTCTACAAAAAAAGAAAAAAAATTTGCTATGGAAATAAATTTTATTTCTAATTGTAACAAATTATATTTCTTTAATGGACAATTTTCATGAAAAATAAAGTCAAACGAACATCAAAAAAATCCAAAAATTTAATATTTTTCAGTTAAAAAATTATACGATCAAACACAATTAATTGACAATTTCCAATAAAACAAGTTTTAGGCAATTCAATTTCTTCCCACCCAAAACCTATGCTTACAATCAAATGGACCTTAGTTCAACCGTTATTTTCCATCTTCAATAATTAAATTTATATCTGCACGCTTAGCTAAATTTATTTCCACAGAGAGGGAATTTTCCCCAAATCAGATTATTATTATTATTTTTTTCATTTTAGTATCTTAGTCGATATTAAAATTGACGTATTTACTAATCCATATTACTTTATCTTGAAATATATGAAGGGCCGTCAAATAATGTGATCGAACATAGAATTTTTTTAATTTTTTTTTAATCTTTTCACTGAAAAGAAAAATAAAAGGTTTCTTAGTCGTTAACGTGATGGTCTAACAATACCAAAGAATGGAGAACTCGAAAATTCAAAGGAAATCAAGGGTAAAGAAAGCTCTAACAATAAACTACGCCCTTATTTGCCCCCTTATAATGAGATTTTTTGAAATAATATATTTTAAAATAGTAACTTTTGACAGAATGTATGACTAAAAAGAAAGAAAAATATTTGATTTACGTGTAATATTATTTTGTTAAAATATATTTTATAGAAAAGGGGAGAAAAAAAATGTATTAAAATTTTAATGGGGTCAAACAGCGGTTAAATGTAAACGAAAAATTAAAGATTATCAAAGAAACAAAAATATGAACCAAAAAAATCAAATTTGGAAATAAATCTGCTTATATGAAGTTATTAAATCCATTCAGAGTCTGCAGATTGATTAGCTACAGGTTTACAGAGTTACAGGTAAGTTGATTACAACACTATCTAAGCTTTGACAACAGCAGAACTTGCATGATTTCATCCTTAACGAGTATCTGGACACAACGCTGCAGCTGCAGCAGCAGCAATGAGCGACCGAAAATTTCATTTTTCTTTTCAACTTTATTGCACCGGGGGGGTACTACAATGCTTCAATGTGTAACCAAATGTACACAGACATCAGTTTAAATTTTCTCTAATTCTCTTCGAAACCTGAAAGATTTAGGCCAAAACTGATCTGCAACAGAGGAAACCATGAAAGATTCTAAATTTATTTACAGAACGTAAAACAAGTTGTTTACAAGTCTTCCAGTCGACCCTGAAATTCTCATATGCTGGACAAGATTCTTGGGTGGGCACTTTAAGGCTATGTTTGATATGTAGTACTAGATAGGAATGGACAATACAATTGACACTTTTCATCTTTAATAGAGTCCAGTCCAATTCACCTGTAAGTGGTTTACTAAGAAATCTTCATATTCAGTATCGACGTGGGTGCGCTGGAGGAGGTGTTTCTTCTACGAAAATCTTCGCCAATGTGTCTTCCCCTTTTTTTGAGGCAACTTGAACGGGCTCCAGCTTTTCCTACGCTTGGAGGTTTCACAGAAAAGTCCGGATGCTAGTGCTTGCTGAAGCCACAGCTCAAATTCTTCCTCTTCATCCATCATCTCAGCATCCAAATCCCATGGATACATACATGAATTCGACTTCTCCAATCCAACCATGTTAACATGGAAGCTTGGTCGATGTGTGTTGGGCCTACAAGCCATGCCCTATATAGCCAAGTGGATTCAAAGTTAGCAAGGAATATTGGCTTTCTAATTTCCTCGTGCATAACTGATGTGTACAAGAAAAAAAACAGCAATAAAACTGCAACACAAGGGGACAGTGGTCACTGGTGTCTACAGGGAAATACAGATAGGTTTGTTTGGAGTAATAAAATATGACTTGCAATTTCTTATTTCTTATTGTTTTTCAGTTAAATTGCTTCAAAGAAATCAATGAAATTTTTTTAAGTTAAAATCGGCAACCCAACTTGTTAGAAAACAAGTCACTATAATCAAATAGCAAGAAAGTACAAAATGATCTCACAAGACTCTCAACCTATCTCAAAATATGCGAGTCTCTCTCAGTTACTATAAACTAGATCCTCTCACTTTGATATTCTCTCAATGCTATACAATATTTTGCTATTTTATGAAGATATATCACGTGGAGTATATACAAGAACTCAATACAAGTATTTTTTGATGAAATATAATACAAGAAACAAATCAGAATCGAAAAAGGATTCTTCAACTGGATAACGTTGCGTCTCAAGCCAAATTTTACCGTTTCTTCCGTTATGGTCACCTAAGAGCCCTGAACCTAGCACCCAGGCCCTAGTTTGCTGTCCAACATCCCAAAGACAAGTTTTCAATTATTTAAAGCCCATTTACCAATCAAACTTTCAATCTTTGATGAACTTTGATCCCTTTTTCAGTTAGACTTCCAAACCAAGAAGACTCTTGTTCCTTTTATCAATTAAATCAACCCAATCCTAATCCCAATAGGAATTTGGATCATACTAACACATATTATAAGTTGGTATATGTGTGCATATGTTTTAGTTAGAACAGAATTGTTTCTACTTGTAGCATACATAGTTTATATAAGTTAGGATTTGTCTCTACTTGTAATAAATAAATTAGTGTATAAAATATTTTAATATACCAACTCATCTTCCTTAACAACCCTCTATTTTATTTACATTAAATAACCAAGCACATGTGCATATACTTACATATTTTATGGCTAGCCATAACTATAAATAGAAATGCATTCGTTTCAAGATTTTCATCACTGAGTAGTTTCTCTCAAGCACTTTCTTTCTAAAGCATCAAAATAATTACTCAAGGCCGAGAGCATTAGGTGAGAAGATTTTACAGAGTTCATGGCCAAGCTTGGAGGTTAGAGCTCTATAATTCAACATAGGGCTCTTATCTTGATGCTTGAAGCTTAGATATCAAATTAAGGATTTACCATGAAGAAGAAAAATTTCAGCTTGTTAATAGCAATATAGCCTTTATGCCTCGTAACACCTATGGAGGAAGGGTACGAATACCCTATTTTCAAAGGATCAAAATTTCTACGTTTCTTTTTCTACGGGGTATTCATGTCTTTCTTTGAGAGTTTTTCATCATGTTTTAACATAAAGAACCAGAAGCATCTTTGCAAAAAGGATTTAGTGCGAGTAATTTCATTTTATGTGCTTTTATTTATATATATCTTTATGTGAGGTACGCCTATAACCTTTGAGATTCTCAATTATAGTAATGGTCAATTACGTAAGTGAATCTTTATTGCCATACCTTACATGCAAGTTATGCAAATCCGTGACTTTGTGAGGTTAAGCATGTTAAATGTTTGGGTTGATTTGTGACATACTTTGAAGGAAATTATATTGCCCTTTGTGAGAAGGCTTTGATTGTGTTATGATTATAAAATCGAGTGTAAGATTTCTCCAACCCATTTCGTCTCCTTTTGCTTTTAAAATCTTGTTTCAACGGATATATGTCTAGATATTTCTCAACTGGAAAGGATGCTTATGATTATTTTGCTGCCCAATTAGGCCTGAAACATCTTCTCAGATTTGTTTATCAAAATCCCCAGTACTAGAATGGACGTGCCTTCGGGACATTAATGAACAAGATTTTAGCTATTCTTTTTGTTCCTTGATACTGGCCAGTATTATTCAATCATCCCCGCCAAACATGATGTAATAGCATTCTTGTTGCCAAGGTTGGCAATGCAATGAGAAAGAGAAAAGGAGAGAAGCAAAGCCAAATCTGAGAATTTTCATTGTAGATAATATCTTTTATAATGCATTATACCATGTATACGATATGGGCACGCAAATGTAAGCAAAAGTTGCATACTGACCTGACATATAGCCCATTCTGATACATCAAAGATTTTGCTTTCTGCGCAGACAAAAGCGCGTGGTATTTCCACCTAAATGCAAGGCACATAATATATTTTTAGCAGGAAGAAGATAAGAAAAAGTGGATAATCACTTAAAACAATAATTGGCAGAAAAATATATGAAAGTTTTCAGAAGCAGTAACGGCATAAATTGCATGAGAGTTTAATATTTGCCATAACAGACTCCAGTGATTGCATGAAACAGGAAACTTACAAATCTTTAGTGTACTATATAATGAATGGTGAGATTGCACGGAAACTAATAGCATTTTTTTAACTAAAGTGTGGAAAAAGAAAAACTAGTAAAATGAACATCGAAGGCTTATTCAAATCTATAAAACAGCATTCAAACACTACGTAATAGGTAGTTCCACTTGCTTACAAACTACTTAGCTCTTTTTGTAACATCTTAAAGGAGATGAAATCAAACACTTCAGTCTTGCAAGCTAACTCAAATGCGAAAACTCTAAAGATTGTTAAAGAACTAGAGTATAGTACATGATATGACATTGGCTTCCTACACTTGCAAGTGTATGATTTTTTGGCAAAAACAAATGTATAGGGACACAACAGGGTTGCATAATCATGCAGAAATCTTATGTCCTCACTGGTAGTTTTTTAAACATTATCTCCATCTTTCTCACAAAATCATACATATCACTGCATGAGAGAGAGAGAGAGAGAGAGAGAGAGAGAGAGACTGGGTAGTAGGATAAAATTTTTGGTTTTATGAGGAAGCTTGTAGTCAAAAGTATACTTTAGCGTTAGGAAAGCACACTTCTTTAAATCTTTACAACATAGACGTTGAGTATAATATAAAGCAAGAAAGTGCCTACTGAACCATGCTCATTTAAGATCAATAGACATAGAGCTCCAAAGTCCATAAGCCACAAAGCTCCTAACTGACTCGGTGACTACTAATAGTACTATAAATTCCTCACAAGCAATGCTCGCGAATCTGGAATAGTTGAAGTACATTTAACATGTTGAGTGTAACTAAATCCGAATATTAACATGGCATTCGAAAAAATTATTTCGACTTCAAACACATCAAAAGCAATGAAACCATCCAGTTCTGTGAATGAAGTATACCTTTTCAGATTGATCAAACACTATTGATCCTTTGTACTCAACCCATCCATCACCATCTCTGGCTTGATGATATTGACAGCAATCCTACCCAAGAAATGTCATCAATCAGGACACACAGACCACACAAGCTAAGACATTTTTACCACTTTGAAGAAATAAGCCTAACCTGACACCATCTAGCTTTGTCCTTTTTCCTATTGGTGCAGACCCAGACGTGTGAATTGCCACACTTTGTGCATTGTATGCATCTCGACTCCTCAGAAAAAAAATCAGTAGTATCCTGCTCATCGTGGAGTACAGACATCAATCTTCTAAGCAAGTTATATATTTGAATATACGAAGCAAAGTTAATGTACAACCAGCCAACAAGCAAATTTTAAAGGCACATTCATGAAGATATAGATTCTCAATTGTCATTTTAAAAAATCTGAATGTGTTTAAAAACTACTTTTAGTGAAGACAATTATAATCTCTCGTCTTATTTAAGTTGCACATCTTATATATACTTAAAACATTTGCAATATATGATCATAAGGATAAGGACGATCGTCCACATTCTTAATTACAAATTGTTATGAAATTCCACAAGAAGTACATCTGATGCGAAAATTATCAAATTTGGTAACATGTTAATCTAGATTCACATTAATGATAGTTAAAAACTTCATTCCTCGTAAGAATATTGCAAAAAATGGACTTACAGACAATTTGACCTAAGATAGCCCAAGCATATAATTCTACCTGACGTGAAGTGCTAGGTGATTTCTGCATTACACTCTTAGATTCTTCCTTTCTGAGTTTCTCATCATAGTCCATTTTCTTCACCGTGTCAGAAAGAACCTGGGCATTAATGCCTATGTAAGTGGAAATTGAACACCAGAGCCTCAGCTCCCATCTTAGACATTTAAGAAATAGCTAAAAAAATTTAAATATTGGAATATTGACAGATACCTCGTATGCGCATTGAAGTTTCTTAAAGGACTCACTTGCCAGTGGACTTCCCATGTTTTTGTCAGGATGCACAAGCATGGCCTAAATAAAATATGCAAAAACTAAGTCTACTAAACAGAAGACCCGGCAGCGTACATCATAACTCACACCAATATTGATAACCACACACAACAACCTCAAGTCTTCAACAATAGAAATTTGACTACACTATTTCCAGTTCAACATATACACACCATTGAATATATCTTTATAGGTCCGAGAAGAAGTATATAAGGATTCCGGAAAACTTAGAACTTAGGTTGAATGATTTATTAGAATTAGGAATAATTTTAAATGATAAAGAATTATTAGAATTAGAAGAACAAATGTATATTAATAAACAATTAAAAGATGAAGAATATTTATATTATGATTTAGATCAAAATATAAGAATAGGAAT
>CAIGRK010240499.1:0-16440 GCA_903798315.1 Fraxinus greggii | reverse complement strand
AAAATCAAATTAATCAATTAGACAAACATTTGGAAAATGATTCTAATGAACATTTTAACATTTTTTTGTTATGCCACTACCCACATTGGAAGTTTATGAAACTATTGGAGAGAAGATCATCTATAAAAGACATTATCCCACATTGGAAATTTATGAAACCATTTGAGAGAAGTGCATTTATAAAATAAGCATGCCATCCAATATTTCTCTATAGGCATTATAATTGTAATTTATAATTTATGAGGTCCATTTATGAAGTTAAATTTTTTTAAACAAAAAAATAAAAAATAAAATCAGGAAAACCACAAAATTGCGACCAATTCAACGGTTACGATTGAGCTAGCCAGTTCAGTGGGTTTTGAGTGATTTTGTCATAATTAGTTAACCGAGCATGATTTTGCCCGTTTTGGGTCCGATCCCCAGTTTTACCGGTCGAACTGATCGAGCCAACTTGATTTTGACAACATTGATTATGACCCACATTATGATGAGTGTCATGAAATTAACTTTTTAAACTAAATTTCGTATGATTTAGATCATCTTTTATGGTATAAGTTCATTAAAAAAAATTAAATTTCAGTCCAACCTAACTTATCTTTCTGGTTCCGCCCCTGTGGACCACCTAAGAACTGCTCGCAATGAAATAAAGAATCATCATAGTATAAAATTTACAATTATACTACTTGTACATTAAAGGGGTACATTAAAGCTAACATTGTGTGATGTGTCAAAATTTGTCATTGATTGTTTAAATTGTTTTTAAAATCAATATATAAAAAATTGCCAACTCACCACAATTTCAAATTTGATGTACATATAGCAAGATTGTAAAATTTATCTTTGATTGCAAGGATAATATGACAAACAAAAAGAGAATAATAAATTTGAAGATTAAACTAATAAAGTCTGAATGCCTTCTTTTTTGCCTCTCTTCACATTATAGTCCCCAATTCTTAGTGTAATACCGAAGGGAAAAAAAAGCCCTTACCGCTTGTCGTCCTACTGTAAGAACCCTTGAAACTGTCCTAGGTTATAGTTGGCTATGCATGGCTTTAAATTGGAATTCACAATATTTTATTATTATTATTTTTTTTTTTTGCTAAAAGTTCACATATAACTAGGTAAATAAAAATAATTTAGTAAATACTATATTAATTTATGTGTGAAACCAACAGAAAAATAAGGCAGAGAAGATAATATTGTATTCTCCACGACTAGAGTTTTGTACAGTGCATGGTATATATAGAATAATAAAGAGAACTATCATTCACATGATTGTGACACATTCCCTAACTGCCTAAGAAAGTGCACTATGATTGCAACAGGTGTACACATTTACAAATGACAATTTAACCCCAGATTTGCAGGTCTCAATAGCTTTATTATCTGCTAATATTCCCCCGCAAACGAAGGGTAGTAGGAGCAAGAACCCTTAGTTTGTGCTTTAGCCGATTGAAGTGTTGAACAGCAAGAGGTTTTGTGAGGATGTCTGCAAGTTGTTCAAATGTAGGAACATGCTGGACAACTAGAATATTATTAAGAACTCGCTCCTTGACAAAGTAGAGATCAAGCTCCAAATGCTTCGTACGAGAATGTAAAATTGGATTAGCACTAAGAGCCACCGTGCTCAGGTTATCACACCAGATGACTGGAATTATGGTTTGATAGACTCGGAGCTCCTTAAGTAAAGATTGCAGCCACATTAATTGAAATAGCGTTAGCTAAGCTATGTTATTCAGCTTCAGTACCTGAACGAGAAACATTATATTGTTTTTTTTTTAGCTCCATGAAACCAGATTATTCCCAAGAAATAAGCAGTAACCAGAAGTGGAACAACAGTCATCTAAGTCGTATGCCCAATCAGAATCCGAAAACCCATGAAGATAAAGATTATTAGACTTACAGAAGTGGAGACCATGATTTGCAATACCACAAAGATATCGAAGAAGGATTTCACTGCCTTCCAATGTGTTTCAAGAGGAGACTGCACGAATTGGCATACTTTATTTACACAATATGCTATTTCAGGCCTAGTAATTGTTACATATTGTAATACCCTAACAGTGCTTTGGTATAAAGTTGGATCGGCAAATGGATCTCCATCAGAGGAAGTGAGGGACAAGTTTGCCACCATGGGAGTTGGTTGCGGTTTAGCATTGCTCACATTAACTCGATTGAGGAGATCCTTGATATACTTCTCTTGGGACAACAATAAACCACCAGTAGTAGTATGCTGCACCTTAATCTCTAAAAAATAAAGAAGACTGCCCAAATCTTTAAAGGAAAACTCAGAGTGTAAGCAAGAAATCAGAGACTCAATTGCTGGACTACTACTGCCAGTAATCAAAATATCGTTACATATACATGGACATAGATACAAAGTGTGGTATTGCATTTGATAAAAAGAGAAGTATATGCTTGAGAATCTTGAAAGCCAAGAGATAAATCTTTAAACGATCAAACCACGCCCGAGGGGCTTGTTTCAACCCATACAGAGCTTTGAGCTTACATACTACCTTATCATTTGGTGCATGAGCTTCAAATCCAAGAGGTTGAGCCATATATATCTTCATGCAATATGCCATTAAGGAATGCATTATTTACATCAAGGTGGCGTAACTGCCACCCACGATTAATAGCAATGGAGAGAACCACACGTACTGTTACTGGTTTCACTACAGGACGGAAGATATCTGTGTAATCAAACCTAGGAACTTGATGATAATCTTTTGTAACCAGTAGCGCCTTGTATCGAGAGATAGAGCCATCAGAATTTCTCTTGAGTTTAAAAACCCATTTGCAACCAATCAACTTTCTAAATGGGGGCAAAGAAACATAGGTCCAAGTGTTATTGTTAATTAATGCAGCATATTCCTCATGCATTGCCATATTCCACTATGGACATTTGAGAGCTTCTTTGAAAGAGTTTGGTTCATTATTTTGTAGGTTGGTTGTGAGAAGAACTTCAGGTTTAAAAATTCCAGCCTTGGATCGGGTGACCGTATGATGAGTATTAATAGGTGGTGGATCCACATGCGATGAATCTGACAAGGAAGGCAGAAAAGTAGGAAATGATATAGGCTCGGTGGTTGATTCACTAGGAAGTGATGAGTGCATAGAGTGTGTTGGAGGGTGAATTGCTGGAGTGTTTTGCTATGAGAAATCAAGGTTGAGATTAGTTCTTAGCAAAGAAGTAGTAGAAGATATTCCAAGATGAGTTGATTGCATAGGCGGATAAAGGGCTGAAGGACATTGACTGACACTAGAAATTGTAGAAGACTTTTGTGAAGCACATGGAAAAGTTTTCTCATCAAACACTACATGACGAGATATGAAAACCCTTCCATCAGGTGCTAAGCACTTATAGTCTTTGTAGTTAAGGCTGTAACCAATGAATGAACAAGGAGCTGATCGAAAGCTCAACTTGTGTTTATTATAGGGTCGAAGGCAAGGGAAACACATACAACCAAACACGCGTAAAAATGAATAATCAGGTTTGGTATGCAATAGCCTTTCCAAAGGAGACTGGCCACTCAAGACTGTAGTAGGTAATCTATTGATAAGGTATACGACACTTGAGAAATCATCATCCCAAAATTTTAGAGGTAGCGAGGCTTGGGCTAAGAGAGTAAGACCACACTCAACAATATGTCTATGCTTACGTTCAACGACTCCATTTTGTTCAGATATATGAGGACAAGAATTTCTGTGTGTTATCCCAACTGAACTTAAGTATATTATAAGGGACCAAAATTCACCCCCCAATCAGTTTGTAGAATTTTGATCTTTTTGTCGAGTAATAATTCGACTTGAGCCTTGAATTGAAGAAAAACAAGGTAAACTTCTGACTTGCTTTTAAGGGAAAATATCCAAGTAAATCTTGAGCAAGCATCCACAAAGCTCACATAATAGAGATAACCATTAGTGGACGGTGTGAATGCCGGACCCCATAGATCAATATATATCAAATGTAATGGCTCATGATAAACAACCTCAGAATCAGATAATGGTAACTTTTTGCTTTTCCCCAATTGGCAAGCAAAACAAAATGATAAATCGTCATTCATTTTAACATGGCTATTACACGAGCACAGAACCGCTTTGACAATTAAAGCAGCGGGATGACCAAGCTTCATATGCCAAAGGTCAATAATTTGATTGACTCTAACATTAGACTTAACTGAACTCAAACTAGCACATATTGACTCTAAAGAAAAAGCAGTAGGATGACACGATTGACGTTGAATAGAAGAACTTGAGGTTGACAATTTGGATGATGTAGGAGATGCCTTAAATAGATTAAATCGATACAGCCCATTATATAATCTCCCTCGGAGTAGCTCCATTCCCATGGCCTGATCCTTCACAAAACACAAATTCAGGTGAAATTCAAAGTAAACATGATTGTCACGATCAAATTGGCTAACACTAAGCAAGTTCTTTGTAATTTGTGGAACGACGGCTCTGTGCTCGTGTAATATCCTTGTTCAAATGAATGACGATTTATTATTTTGTTCTGCTTGCCAATTGGGGAAAAGCAAGAAGTTATCATTCTCTCATTCTGAGGTTGTTTATCATGAGCCATTACATTTGATATATTTTAATCCATGGGGACATTATCAAAATTACTGGATCCATAAATTACTCTTATTTTTTGGTAACTGAAACTCAATAATAGTCAATAGTGCATTCACCATTAACACCTTTTTTTTTCTTCTGCTCCAGTAAATTGAATTTGCTTCTAAACATAGGTTTTATACAATTCAATGTAAGGACACAAAATTTGAGTTTTTACGAACAATGAGAAGTTGGTAATTATGAGTAAGGACACAAAATTTGAGTTTTTACGAACAATGAGAAGTTGATAATTATGAGTCATTTACATTTCTGAACGATTGGGTGTCAAATTTAAATTATACAACGTTATTCAGGAAGAATGCGTGATGATTGTATTGTATTTTGATCATTGAGAATGCGGTGAGAAAAAAACTACAATTACGAAACATCAAACTTGTTGAAAAGATGTACTTAAATAAGGTGTCGATGGATACCCGTACGATTTCAAGATTTTTTGTAACTTGCGTTATGCTGCACCCACTTTTCAACCAAACTCGACCACCTCTTTTCGCCCACTTTCGTCATCCACAACAGAGTTCCCTATCTATAAATTCTAAAATCTAGATAAATTAAAAACTAACTCTAGTTTAACTAATATAACTATGGATAATCGACAATAAGAACTTCCTACAATCAGTTTCTAATGATTCTGACCAGCTGGTGCTGGTTGATACCTTGTTAGTGTTGTTTTTAACTAAGTACGAAATTTAATTAGTGGAATAAAATACGAATATCAGATAAAACGTTGTGAATCTTGAAAGGAAACATCTACAGGCTCCATGTCACGGGTCAATCAATCCACTAATAGTATTGATAAGGAAAAAAAAAAATACTATAGTGTCCAGTTTTTGTGATTTCACAAAATTAACAGAACAACACTCGAAAGATGGTTGGTTCGAACGGCTTGACACCTAAATCTGAGGAAGCACTTAAATAAATTAATTTATAAATTTAAGAACTCCATTATTGCTCCCAAAGTAATTTTGGATTTTGATACTTGTATAATCATCCATAACAACTTTATTGAGAATGTGGTATGTTGGCAAAACGTCGTTGGCAACAAAAATAACCTTTTTGTTGAAAGTGTCCAATGACACAGTGTCACTAAATAAAGTTGTCAACAATGTTGTACACCGAGCATGTTGTAGTCTTCCAAAGGACATTATTTCTTAGGTTAGGCACGCGTTGCCATGTAGCTATAAATTTCTTGAAGTTTTTCCAACATCAATTATCACACGAGGGAGGTGAGACTTTGCTTCGGTACACGAATAAACTACGCTTTACTTGTAATCTTCCTTCTTCTAAAATCTATTCAAAACAAATTACTTTTGTGATGGAATTTCTATTTACGAAATACCCATAAATTGAATTGATGGATGAACATAGCCCTCCCTGTTCCAATTTGATCAGACATTTTGGGCAGACGGAGTAGATATTAAAATATTCATAATTATTTAAAATAGAATTTAAATTTAGAAACATAAAAATAAAATAAAAAATAAGATTAGTGGTGGGAACCATGTCTCATGTTGGGGAAATCCCACATTTCAGGGTGAGCGGGACAATGCGGGATGGGGTCGAAGTATTTCAAATGAATCGTACTAACCTTTATAAAAACGTTAGATTAGAAGTAGATGTAGTCTGTGTACTGTGACCCCGGAGGTTTTGTCATAATTTCTATGTTGCGTGCAGTCTGATAATTAATTTCTTAACAAACCAAAATGACAATTATTATAAAACTACCAACCATGGCATTTAACCTTTGAGTTGTAACAAAATTAAACCGTACGATATCTAATCTACTTTATCAAATAACTCGTCAAGCTTACCATGCCTTTTGACAGACTTCATGCTGAGATTGAAATCAGATTTTTTTTTTTAAAAAAATAAATGAGCGGCTTGCTCTTTTTAATAAAACCTCACTTGTGGCGGAGGAATACCATGGTTACAAACCAAATAAAACCAACTAAACCAAGCTTGCAATAGTTTCAAGCTTCAAGCTATCGCAAGCTTGAAATCAGTTATTATATGTGAAAACGTGCAGATTTCCCTTGGGATAAAAGAAACGTCGCAGAGCAGCATAAACAAAAAAACATGCCACAAATACAATAGTAGGACCCTTGTCCCATAATTCATCCTATACTCCTTTTGGACCTTAGCATATAAATAGGATTCAAGATTTTTCCTCTACCCAATGCCCCCAATTCTTAGGAAGAAAAACAATAACATGGGCAGTTCCTCCATTTTCTTCCTATGTAGTGTTCTATCTTCTTTCCTCCTATATGTCATCATGGCGCAACCACTTTCGACCAATTCCCGGTGGGTCGTAAATGAATCCGGCCAGCGCGTGAAGTTGGCGTGCGTAAATTGGGCATCGCATCTCGAGGTGGTGGTGGCTGAAGGGCTAAGCAAGCAGCCAGTGGATGTGATTTCAAAAGGGATTTTGGATATGGGATTCAACTGTGTTAGGCTAACTTGGCCACTTTATTTGTTCACTAATGACACTTTAGCCTCAACCACTGTAAGACAGTCTTTCAAGAACCTCGGATTGGTCGAATCCATCGCAGGTTTACAGGCAAATAATCCCTCCATTATTGATCTTTCCCTTATCAGTGCTTACCAGGTAAACTCACATTTTCTGCTCTAGCTCAAGGATTATACCACTTGTACGTTGATTTTGTACACCATTGTTGACATTTTGCTTTGTTATCAATAAATGATGAAAAAATTGTTTTTCAACTCTTGAGTTGGACAATGCCACGTAGCATAGCTTAAAGAACAATGTAAACCAAGCATGATTGCTCAATCATTGTCCATTCATAGTTGACTAAAAACTTTATATATTTTATGTTTAATGGTCTTTGTTTTTGTTTTCTATTTCGACTCTAGAAAAAATCTATGTACAACTCCATTAATTTGAAGAATCGTGGATGAACGGGTTTTAGTTAAGTTTCCTTGTGCTGTACACTCGAGTCATTCTCCATTAAACCCGAAAAAGCTTTATACTCATCCATAGAAATAAGTATTCTACGGGCAGATGAGTCTTGCAGTCAATATCTATCCGATCTTTACATTCGAAAATCAATCTCTATTAACTCGAAAAAGTCTTGGCACGTCTCCATACGGGAGAGCTTTAATAATCAGCTAATTAGGAAAGAATATTGTCAATATAGTTGGTTATAAGAAGAAAAATTAGCGCAATTATTGAAAAACAGAAAAAATATGTTTGACGTGCCTGTCATTTCTTGCCACCTACTTTCAGAAATTTTCCCGTCTTATGTATAACGGATGATTAACTAACCCTCAATGATGTTATGTCCATGTTTGGTCCCATTTTCTGAAACTCGTTTTTCTTCAAATTCATTTTCAAACATAATTTTTCTTAACGAAATAATTTTGTATATAACTTTTTCTCATTTTCTTAAAAAAATAACTTTTCAAAAAATCTATCGTATTGACTTTCTTGGTCCAAATTGAATGAGCAAATCCGGATTAAATTTGACAAATTTAATTTAGATAAGAAGAGCAGCTAGCTACTTTTTCCTTTTGTGATAAGTCTACGTGCTATAAAACTTAAGTGGTGTTGATAATTGATACTGACCCATGCCAATAATTATATTATTAGTGCATATATTGATGATAATGTTTCACTTTGGTATCTTCAAGATATGAATACTATCTTATGATCAAGAATGAATACTCACAAAAAATGCATAACATTATTTTATATAGCTTGAGGTTGGTAGATCAAACGAGTTTGTTAAAACCTAAATTATTATTATTATTATTATTATTATTATTATTATTATTATTATTATTATGGAGAAAATAAATAGTTGATCTTTATTTTTAAAACAAAAGATAAAAAATTATTATAATGATGAACAAGGAATATTATTGGTGAGTATTGAGATCTTGGAGTATGATTTCTCAATTAATATTGTGAAGCCTTAAATATAGGGATGACAACGAAGCGGCCCTCCCCATCTCGTATTCCCATTCTACTAGAAAAATTGAAAGGCAGGACAAGGATGAGAGGAATGAAATATCTTCGTTTTGCCGCCTATTTAGTTACTTATTTTTCAATATCATTTTTATGTTTTCAAATTTAAAAATGTAAAAGTAAAATAAAAAAATAAGGGCATGTTCTTTTTATCATTTTCAAACCGTTTTCTGTTTTCGATTTTTCAAAACAATAAAAATGTGTTCTCTTTCCTATTTTCGAAAAAGCACTTTTGAAAACAAGTTAAAAATTTACAAAGAAAACCCAAAACGACAAATTTGTCGTTTTCAGTTATAATCAAGCAAAAATTTTCAAAACGCGTTTTGGGTGTTTTCAGAATGCCAAAAAGAACAAATTTTTAACAATCTCAAAATGGACACTAAAAACACAAAATTCAAAACTCAAAACTCAAAATTGAAACACAAAGAGAATAATCCCTAAGATTCAGGCTAGGTTCAAGGCAAGTGCCATGTTTCTCATCACCACCCCCAGTTTCTCGATAAGGCGAGACTATGCAAGCAGGGACGAATTTAGGGGGGATTGGCCGGGCCCATTTATATTTTTTAGTGTAAAACGGTCCTGATTTTCCCATCCCTACTTATGTACATTACTTTTTCACCAATTTTCATACACCGTACTCTAACTTCATATGTTCTCACTATGTAGCTGAGTATATTGGACTTTTGTATACCTACCTAATATTCGAAATTAACAGTTGCGTTACATACTGGTCTGTATTGCATAAAATTCGACCCATCCCGCTTGTTTTTCGTTTCCTTTCTTTAATACTATTCAACTACATCAAATATCCCGTGTTTTTTTCATATAATTAGTAATAAATGTGTATGCAGGCAGTGGTGGCCAGTCTTGCAAATAACAATGTGATGATAATATTAGACAATCACATAAGCAAGCCAGGTTGGTGTTGCAGCAGTTTTGATGGAAATGGCTTCTTTGGGGATCAATATTTCAATCCTGACATATGGATAAACGGCCTAACCAAGGTAGCCACAATGTTTATGGGGACCCAAAATGTAGTAGCCATGAGCTTGAGAAATGAACTCCGAGGCCAAAAACAGAATGTAAATGATTGGTACAGGTATGGATAATATTCATTCTCACGGACACCTATGTGGCGGGGTTGGAGGCGGGTACTAAGGTGGGGTAAAGAAAATGATTTGAACTTTTCCTATCTCTGATTTCAGCCATAGTCCTGCATCTAATACGTGCAGTGTGTTTTGTGTACCGTGCTTGGCTTTGCTTAAAAGCCAAAAAGAAGCTTCTTTGGAGCTTTTTCTAAGAAAAATATGATTCTGGCTAAAAAAGATGGAAAGTAGCCTTTTTTGACTTTAAGTAAAGCCAAGCACACATCCAGGAAAAGAAAACACTAAATGTTCATCATCTTCTCCCACAATCCCCGCCCTCATCTTTTGTGTCCATCCGGACCACTATGAGCCCCCTCCCTTACTACTCAGGAGTCATCCAAGTCACCAAATGAGTATGCTTGGTTAAGTATTTTCAAGCTTATAAGCTGGTCAAACATTATTTTTATCCACATATTCCATAGGACTCACTTTTATCCACACATTCTACAGGACTCACGGCTTATAATGTATAAAAAGCTTTAGCAAATATACACAAGTATTGAGGATATTAGGACAACTTAGAGATACTCAAGCACGTAGCAGCGGGGATTAGGGACGGGGCACAGGGGAGATGCTTTGGGGAAAGGGAAAGAGGACACAGCAGAGAGAGAAGGTGCACAAGGGGAAAGACGAGGAAGGGACGCCAACAAAAAAGTTTGTTCAAGCTTCAAATGCAACTTGAAGAGCATTCGTGTACATGTTTCTATTCTTATACTTTCATTTATATGTAGGTACATGCAAAAAGGTGCAGAAGCAGTGCATGCTGCAAACCCTAATATTCTTGTCATACTATCCGGATTGAATTACGATAAAGATCTCTCTTTTACCCTCAACAAGCCCGTACAACTAACCTTCACTGACAAGCTAGTTTTCGAGGTGCATTGGTACGGTTTCTCCAATGGAAAGGCGTGGGAAACATCCAATCCAAACCAAGTTTGTGGGCAAGTTTTGGGTAACCTAATGAGGAATGCAGGGTTTGTATTGGACCATGGATACCCGTTGTTTGTGAGTGAGTTTGGAGTGGATATGAGGGGCACTAATGTCAATGACAATAGGTATTTCAATTGCTTCTTGGGATGGGCAGCTGAATATGACTTGGATTGGGCATTGTGGACACTAGTTGGGAGTTATTATTTGAGAGAAGGGGTTGTGGGAATGAATGAATATTATGGGATTTTAGATTGGAATTGGTGTGGTATTAGAAACTCGAGCTTCCTGCAAAGAATTTCTGCTCTGCAATCTCCTTTTCGAGGTATGCTGCTCCACCCTTTCAATGATTAATAAGAATACCAGAAAACTAGACAACAAGATTGGTTGATTCTCACAAAATATGGATAGAATATAGGAAATACTCATATTTTTCAATAACTAATAATTTGGCTGATCCTAGTGAGTCTTGATTTGTAAAATTCAGATGTAGTCTGATGAAATTATTCTGGAAGCAAAATCTTGAAATTAAGAAAATTAGAGAACTAAAGCAATAATTTCAAAATTTAACGAAAATGAAACCCTGTTTGTGGATAATAATAAATTGAATGCTTTACCCCTCGAAAGATGAAATTTGCCTTAAATCATGTGACCTCCAGAGTCTTTGCCTATGGTTTGTTTAGAAGTTCATTTCTACTTTTAAGATGATTCCTAAAATCCAAGCAGTACAACTCAAGTTTGGACAGGATCACTACATATCCATTTAACAAATTATTCTAATTTGTATTTTGTGCTAATTGCAGGTCCAGGTTACGACGAAATTCATCCCTATAAAATAATTTACCATCCGATGACTGGTCTCTGTATTAAAAGGAAATCAATTTATGAACACTTTGTTTTAGGTCCATGCTCTGAGGCTGAAGCATGGACGTATACTCCCCAGAACACATTAACAATTAAGGGCACATATTTCTGTCTGCAAGCAGATGAATTGGGGCTACCTGCAAAACTTGGTGTAATCTGCAGTTGCTCGAGTTCAAAATGGGAAACTATCTCAGATTCTAAAATGCACCTCTCTTCTAAACTAGCAGATGGCAGTGAGGTCTGTTTGGACATCAACTCAAACAATGTTGTTGTTACGAATGCTTGTAAATGCTTGAATAGAAACAGTACCTGCGACCCGGGAAGCCAGTGGTTCAAGATCATAGATAGCACCAGATGTATATCCGCTACAAAATCCTTTGTCAGGATCAACTCAATCTTCAGTTTCATGGCAAAGAATCTGTTAGCAAACTTTAGCTGGTAGCATGATACATAGAAGATTCATGAAACATATAAATACACTGTTCATGTATCTAACATGACACGAAGAATAAATCAATTGTCTACAAAAAATACTAAAGGCATGTTTGGCACACATTACTCAACAGGACGAGATAATACAATTGACAAAATTTGTGCTTCTTTTAATTTAGTCCATCATACCAAACATGTCATAATAATGATGACATTTGGTACAGATAAATCGAGGAGAATACTGATTGTATAAATGACAGTCATTTTAAGATAGTTGTTGCTAGGTCACAAGAACGATGATATTATAAGAACAATCCTACTTTTATACTTCCATTTATTGAATGTGATTTCTTTTGTTGGCAATGACAACAGTTACAGTTACCTTCTTCACATCATGACATTTCAGTATAAACCGAGGGGGTGATTATCTCTAATGCAAAAAAAATAGATAAAAACATGATGCTAATATTAAAGATGCAAAAAAGCTGCTCAAGCCTTGCCTGATGAGCCGTAATAAATCAATACATACCTTAGGTTTATAAAATCTTAAATTTAAAGATGCCCTTTTAAAAATAAAGAGTCTCTTGGAGATGTTTTAATGCGGTATATTTTCCAACTGATGATAGATATAGAGAAATTCTAAAGAGACAAACTTTCATTGGAAAGAAGAAGAAGAAGCTGAACATGTCATTCATGGCAATATGAAAATAAGTAATAAACTAGATTCTCAAACAGCTAGAGTTTATACTTCTTCTCTCTCGGTCTGTCGATGTTCAGCCGGTGGAACTTCATCCAATAAGTTCCGAGTGAAAAAAAGAAGAAAAAGAATGCCCCAGTTTCCCTCGGAACACGGTATACAAAATCTAGATTCATTTATGTATTTAGAATTATATATGTCAGCACAAAGTTATTCCATAGTGTTTAGTAAATAAGAAACACAAGTCACGGCGAAGTTTTATTCATAATTTCCTGTATCTTCTGCAAAAGAATAAATCTTAGTACCTATTTTGTATCTTTTGCACGAGAATACAGCTATAAAACAGATTGATGCTAAAAATTTCAGCAGCTAAATTACAATCATCAACATTTGCATGCAAATATCAACTCCAATGCAAGGCTAAAAACAAAACGCACTCTCTGTTTTTAAATATTACAGGGCAATCATTAAATCAAATTAATACTCCTGGTCATTGACATTAGATAATCAGGATTCTAGATCCATGAACAGACTCATATTTTTGTCGCCAAGCTGTTAGAATGTCAAACTTCAGATTCAACAAGTTCGAATACACCCAAGTCCTAAACTAGAAGGTAAATGCACAACTTTAATTCGAGCAGGTTCACACGGGATCAGCATTCTTAACTATCCAAGGATGTTTCATGATCTCCTGAAGAGAGATCCTTTTTGCCGAGTCCTTTACAAGAAGCTGTCTAATGAGATTTTTAGCATCAGCAGAAACATGCGGGGTGGAGGGGAAGTTTAGGTCAACCTTCATAATCCTTCTGAATGTATCCTTCTGGCTTTCAGCCTCAAATGGAGGGCCTCCATACAAAAATTCATAGCAAAGAACGCCTAGTGTCCAATTATCAACTGCATAGTCATGAGCTTTATTCTCCACCATTTCTGGTGCTAAATAGTCTAAAGTTCCGCACATAGTGCGTCTCTTGCTTTTTGATTGCACAGACCATCCGAAGTCAGCAATTTTCAGCCGACCCTCATGGTCGAGTAGNTTAGGTCAACCTTCATAATCCTTCTGAATGTATCCTTCTGGCTTTCAGCCTCAAATGGAGGGCCTCCATACAAAAATTCATAGCAAAGAACGCCTAGTGTCCAATTATCAACTGCATAGTCATGAGCTTTATTCTCCACCATTTCTGGTGCTAAATAGTCTAAAGTTCCGCACATAGTGCGTCTCTTGCTTTTTGATTGCACAGACCATCCGAAGTCAGCAATTTTCAGCCGACCCTCATGGTCGAGTAGCAAATTCTCTGGTTTGATATCCCTATGAATCACATCCTTCTCATGACAGTATGACAAGGCCTGCGTGAGACTCGCAATGTAGGTGGCAGCTTGTCTTTCAGAGAGATGACCAGATTTACGCAGCTCTTTATACAGTTCACCTCCATGAGCATACTCCAAGATGAAGAAAATCCGCTCCGAATCGTGGAACCATCCATAGAGTCTCAAAACATTCGGGTGCTGGAGACTGGTCTGAATCTCCAATTCCCTTCTCAATTGGTGGTGCATTTTGTATTTCTCTATTTGCTCCTTGAAAATCACCTTCAGCGCCACTATATACTTACTCTTGATTTCACGAGCGAGGTACACACGGCCGAACTTGCCTTTGCCAAGGGGTTTGCCGATTTCGAAATCGGCAATGGACCATTGTTTTTGCTGGGTTTTGAGGGTTTGTTTCGGGGGTTTCGTGAGATGGGTTTTGGATTGTGCAGTCATTGAAAATTAATGAGGAAATAAGATTGAAGAATTAAAGAGAGAAAATGGGGGAACTTGGGAATTAGGGCAAAATTGAACCGGCCTGTGGAGGGAAAAATGAAGAGGATTGAATTTGAATCTCCATATGGAAGTGAATTAATTGTAACAAACGTTAAAATTGAACAACCTTACTGAAAATTAAAGTTTACTGACCGTTGGCAACAGTTTTTTCTAGATCAGCTGAATTTTTTTCAAATGAAAAATGTTAAGCGTACATAATTATTGTACATAGGAATGTCCATAACCTCACATGGGCCACCCCATGTCCATGTGAGGGTTATGAACGCCCATGTTTACAATAATTATGTACACCAAGTAAAGTCATTTTCGAATATTCTTACCAGGAATTGAAACGGGATCAGAAACTTAAATCTCTCGATTTGGGGAAAAAAATTTGGGATTCTTTGTTAAAAGGCACAATCAAATAATGTAGTTGAAAAGAAAGCACATTTTGAGTGATTATAGTATTGAACATGGTACTATGACTGTATTTTATGATAACACTAGTGCCATTAATATTTCCAAAAATCCCGTTCAACACTTTTCAACCAAACATATTGATAACTCTTGAGCACATCTCTACTAAGAACCAATTTCCTGACTTATTTATCAAATTATTAGATGTTCTGCGATTTGAATTTTTTCAAATGGCTATTGGTGTTTGTGTACCTTATTGATTATGTATTTTTTATGCATGCTCGCTCTTTATCATTGTGTCATATTTGTTTTTTTATTTTTGTTTTTATTGTGTGTGTTGTCATTTTTTTTTGTGTTTCATGCGTTTCGGTTTTAATTTTTGCAGAAACAAAAGAAACAATTTTTTTTTATATGACAAACAAAAATGTTTATAAATTACAAGTTTCAATTGTCGACGTTGTTTTTACTGTTTAACATATGATGTACTTGAATTTGTTTGTTGTGATCAATCATGGGGTTAATCGATAAGGTGTAACATAATTTTAATTACTAGCTTAGGTTATTCTTAGAGTACTTAGTATAGGGGTCTTCATGTACCATTTGGACTGCACACACTATGATCTTGTTAGTAGGACTCTGTCGCGTGTGTGAGATTTGTGATGACAATCACATGTTAGTAAGGTGACTTTGAACATGAATTGACCATATGTATTAGACCTAAACTCACAGTTATCTTTAATATCAAAATATAAAACTAGAATAAAAAACTAGGGAGAGCTCAATATCTTATGTTTTTTTTTTAAGACTATTTGACTCAGCAATTAAGTCTGCAAAGTTTCTCATAACCTGGTGGCTATGGTCAAGTGACTTGGGTTAACCGGCCTAAAGTTCGCTGCATCGGTCATTTTAGTCGCTTAACGAAGGAAAACTTGCACTTAAGTTAAAACAATAATAATTACGAGTCTCGTTTATAGAATGATATGAAATAAAATATTTTGCTCATAATCAGAGGGAGAAAAGGTATTTTAATTTATAATGCACCTTACGTTATAAGTTCTAATGTGCTTTACATGATTTGCCTTTCATAAGTAGGGGAATAAACTTATTGGTAGTGATGTTTAGCGTGTCCCTTCTCAAAAATTTAAGGCTTGGGGTCCTGTTTTCAAAGGATTAGTGACACTTTACACATATGAGTCACTTATACAATTTACTCCATGGTAACTTGAACTACGTATATGGGAAGGTTTATTGTTCATTGCTTATTCTTGTGCTTGCTAACGATAGTCTTTTTGGGTTCTAATAAATTGCTGTTAAAATAACAAATAATCCCGAAGGAGGGCAATGCATTTTTGTGATATAATTTTTTGCTAACGATTAGTTCTTTTTTAGGATGAGGATGTATATGATTTCATCTATTTGACTTGATGTATCTACACATTTCATCTTTTTGACTTGATGTTCAGTGTTGCTATATTAAGTTTTTGATGTTTTTTCTGTAGTATCAATGTTTCGTTTTAGTATGTTGGGTTGCATTGATATTA
>CAIGRK010240490.1:0-10858 GCA_903798315.1 Fraxinus greggii | reverse complement strand
ATCTCTAACTTGCTGCTTGATTTTAAGAAGGCGATGGTAAGATGATGGTTGTGTTGGACGAAGATGGTTTTGGTGAAGGAGATAGTGGTGGGAGCGGTTATAGATAGGGGCGGTGATTGTGATGTGGTTGGTGAGGAATTTTTACAAGGTTTGGGTGTAGGAATTTGTTTTGTGTACGTTTTTTAGGGCTTGAAATTAAAAAAAATTGATTAGTATTTCTGTAATTTTAGTAAAATCAAGTGCGGGATGAAAGTTCCTCAATAATTTACGCCCAATTGTGAAAAAAACTCGATGTAATTTAGGCCAATAATGTACAACACAATGTAACAGCGTGAAACTAGTGTTTGAGAATTTAAAAAAAGTTTATAAAAAGTATTTTAAGAATTAGTAAAGTGTTTTACATTTACCAAATCCTAGTTGTCAGTTTGATTTATTGATAGGGGACGGTATTTCTATTCTTTTCGAAGCAGGGATTGGTGGATGCGCCGCTGAAAGCAAGACCTACTCCCTTCTTTCTTTCGTAAGTTAAACCACCTTTTTCTAAAAATGATTTTAGGGGATTTGTGATTTGTTCTCTGGCATGTTTCTTCCAAGACTTGAAAAGAATTAAGTTGAGAGTTGTGTCACTAAACGTAAACTTCTTTTTCCTCTCTCATAATCTATATCTCAAATAAATCACTCGTGACGGGCTCATCTACTAATTACATAACGAGTGAGATAGTAGCCAATCGAGACTCGAGACCAACAGCTAAGGACTACAAGCCTCAATGAACATGAACACTACGAATATGTGAATCGTTAATGTCCTGACCCCCAAGTGCAACAAAGTGAGACGCTCAATATTCACTTGAGTATGCTTCGTAAATCCAAATAGACACAGGATCATCTTTGAGACTCGAGATTGAGAAAAACTAGCCTTATTCTCACAAGGTTTAACTTCTTTTTCTTCTAATTATCCGGTTCAGACTTCATTCATCGAGCAAGCAAAAATACAAGTGGTAAAAATATAATTTTAAATGAGTAAAAGAAGAAAAATATTGGAATTTATTCTTGTGAAGTATTATCAAGAAGGTGCAAATGCACAAAAAGAATAATGAACCCTACCCACGAGAAGCAGCAGCAGACTTTGACATTAATGAAAAGCCAATGGGCCTCAAAAATCAATCAACTGTTAACAACTAATGTCAATCAGCAAAACTAACCTAAAAAACCTACCATCTGCTCTGCTCCAGCAACGAGAAAGGTTCTCCTGCCAATGAGGCAAAAACAACCCAGCCTGAGAACCACAGATTTATCACCGTGCAAAATTGCCCGCATTTCGAGCCCTGCACAAAGAATGCCTTCTTTAATCTAAAATGTTGGTTAGTTTCCTCGTTTGCTGCCTCCCGAGAAAGAAATTTCTAGCTTTTCCCTGTTGTTAGATTCCCCCCCATTAATGAATAAGATGTCAGCAATGTCAGGTTGAAGAAGATGCTATAGAGGCAGGCCGTCCTTCACCTAAATTCAATTTAATCTACCATCTAAAAATGATGGACCTCTGATTTTGAGGCGCTTCGCTGCAAGCTCTATTGAGGGAGGTTCCCTCATGGTTTTTCTTAACTCGTGCTGGAATCGGTCATTTCTGTGCACTTCTCCATGTTTACTTGTAGCTTCCTCACTTGCCGTTTTCTTAAACTTAATGGAGATGGGAATGCCACTTCCTCTGGATATATCCCTTGAAGCACCTTGTGGGGCTTCTTTAGGTTGAGTTGAGTTGCGACTCGAGTAACGGCTCAGATCTTCAGCTGTTGAACATTCAGATGATGTTACCGGCCCACACCTTCCCAGTTGATGTTTCTTTAACCTCTTAAAAGCCTGAGACAATAGAACAAACAGATTGACACCGCTAAAATATAAATGGAGTAAACAGTTAGCTCGGAAGTAATAGCTGAAAGGAGAAATGAAATTTTATACTACATGTGACAAAAATGATCAGCTAGCTATAAATAAGTACAAAAGCAAAATTTCGAAAAATAACCCCCATAAATGTTGGTTCGGAGCTCCAAATTTTATATCACAAAATAAAAATTCAATAAAATGATGAACATTCAGATGGGTCTTTAAAAAAGAAAAAATACATCAATTTTTCCTTTCACAATCAGCGTATTATACCTTCAAGAGTTTATATTTACACGTCAAGCTAAAAAATTTGAATCTAAAAGACCAACCAGGTAAAGAATTTCAGCTAGTGCTTTCTCATTTCGAGCACGACCAGTATGGATACAAGCTTCAGGATCTTATATTTATAATTCAAGCTAAACAGGGATAATGCAATCTAAAAGATTATGCCGTAAAAAATTTCAGCAAGTGTTCTCCCAAAATTAAGGCAATACATGAAACCATAGGTGTTGGTTCAGGGCTCCAAATTATATCACAAAACAAAAATTGAATAAAATGATGAACTTTCAGATGGGATTTTAAAAAGAAAGAAAAAACACATCAAATTTCCTTTCACGATCAGTATGTATACCAAACTTGAAGAGTTGTTTATATTTACAATTCAAGCTAAAAAAAAAATGGAATCTAAAAGATAATGTCAGTAAAGAATTTCAGCTAGTGTTCTTTTATTTTGGACACAAAATGAAATATAATAACATGCTTTTCATAGAATGTTTCTTTCCTTTTTTATTTGATTTCATTTTCAGAAAGGGAGCGGCTTTTACAAGTAGTACATAAACAAACAAGTAAATAGAATTTTTCCCCATTTTTGAGGTCATAAGTCATAACAGATTCTGTTAAGAGAATTTGCTAAGTAACCTTTACAAGAAACAAAGTTACATATATTCAGTATGCTGTACCTGATGTTCAGAATTAACAGAGACAGGGTTCTGTGCATTTCTCTGTTCGATTTTGGTGGAAGAACGCCTCTTGACCCTGAATATTTCAAAATCAGACTCGTCGCTTTCTTCATTGATACTGGTTCCAAAATCTATCTTCTGAACAGCGTTCTTCTGGGAACTAACATATTCACTGGTAGAGGATTGTGAAACTTCAGGAACACATGTAACGCAATCTCTAGGAGACATTGAGTTGATATTCCCTTGAACCTGCAGGATAACATAGAAATCATGAATTGACTAGGACAACATACTAAAAATCACTTTTCTCCAGTCAGAAGCAGAAGTATTTCTATATAAAGTCAAAACAATGTTGACAGCATAATGGAAATGAACATAAATCTTACACTGCCGATAAAATAAAGACTTTGACGTGACTCTGCAACGGCACCCAGGTTTGATGAAGATAAAGAACCCAAAGTGGAAGCATCTGAAGCAGTCTTTATATTCTCTGTGCCAGTGCACAAGGTAGACCGACATGGGGAACTATATGTTTGCTGCTGTATTTGATTGTCAGATTGAGAAATTTCCTCGTTAAACTCCAAATTAATCTCGCAGTAAGGGAGATAACCATCATTTCCAGCTCTCGAGAACATTTTTGCTAGCTGAACAGAGTCCTCACCATTTCTGTTTTGTTGAACCTCATATCGTATATCCTCCTCCTGCTCAAACCGCCTAGCTGCTGCTTCCAAATCTAAGATATCTTCCCTCACACAGAGAGTTGGATTGCCTCCACAGGGTAAATCTAGAGACTTTATATCTGGTATAAATATCGGGAGACCAAGATCAGCAAGATGATAAAAATATAAGAGGAAAAGATGTCAATGAAAAAATCCAGATAGTATCATTGGGAATGAAATTACCATGGCGAAGACACATCGGATGCGAGTAGCAATTGCAATTCACATATGCTACATAACAATCCCGTTTGCACATGCTGCAAAGAATTGTTCCATGGGAAATAAAAGAAACATCTGTACATGCTTTCCATTTCATTAGATTCCAACGGGCACGATGCTGAAAACGAATCAAATTTACAAAAGAAACTTTAATACTATTCTGGGAAATCAAATCTGCAGATGAATAGTCTGGGTCTTCAAGTTCCAAATTTGTATATAGTTGCATTGCTTCTTTGCAAAGAAGTTCCTCTTGAGGAAGGAGGGGCATCCTGTTAAGTAAAGCATAGCGGCGACTAGCAATTGATCCCAAGGGAAACCAATCACCAGTTGCAAAGTTGACAGCTTCCCCACAATTAAAACCTATGAGATATAAGAGAGAAAAAACTTTATATGAGATTGAGGACGAAAGGTAAGCATGTTGAAGACAGAAAAACTTAATTCAAAAACATTATGGCACGTGTAGAAAATTTTTTCTCATACCATGACTAAATCCAGCATGATATGCTCTAGGGAAAGTTATTACAAATTCCCCAGGCTTCTGTACAGCTTTGAAAACTGGAACATCATGATCCAACAAAATGTTAGGAGGAAATAACGTTGTTTTCCCCAAAAGCACGTCAAAAGCACCATCCTCTTCATTTTCTGATAAGATATCGTGAGCGTAGACATATTCCTTTACAACCTTTTCAAAATCCAAAGCTGCATGGCCAGGAATCCCATACCAAGTTTTTGCTGCCCCACAGTGATGATAATTGATGCTGCAAATGGATGTGAATAGCAAGTACATCAATCACTACACTGAAAGGCTAAAACGTGTATATTCAAGTACAAAATGGCACATACCTATACAGGTAATGATCTTCCACATGCCAAGCAAACATGCTAAACAGCATTCCTATGTAAAGCATAGGTTCAGTAACTCCCTGAGGCAAACCAAATATCTGTTCAGCACTAGGGAAACATGAAATTAGAAAGTTCCAAAGGATGTAAGAATCAGCTCATTACCGGGATTGCTGTATCTAGAAGACGCAAAATAGATTTAGGTAGCTGAGAAAGTTTCTGATACCAATTAAAAAAAATATGTTAGACATAATTTGTTTTCCCCTTTCTTCTTCATTTTTGGGTTGGGGCAGCTGGAATGACATAGGTAATCCATATAAAACTAGAGAAGTGTACAATAAATTAAATACACACAAATTTAATACCTTAAGAAAGGAGTGAAGATTAAAATGATAAAATGAGATAAGAAGCTGTAAAAAGCAAAAAGAAAAATGTGGAGAGACAGATTACTGATGGGAGAAACTTAAGGAATCGCAGCCAAATGCACTCGGAACACATTCCAAAATCATTTATAGAAGCAGAATATAGGAGAAAATAGGCACTGGATTAACCTCCAAAATTAATAATATCAGACAAAACACAACTGGATTAGAAAAGAGTAGACTGCAACAAGTGGTCCTATGAGCGGTAAAATTAGGAGAACAATCAAGAACGGACATCCACTGACAAGAGAAATGTACTCATTGTGTTTGCTAAGAAGTATCCTTGTCTAAAAATTTGACCAAGAAGTTCCACTAAAAAGAACAAAAGAGGGAAAAAAATAGTTCTGAGATAAACACCTTCAGATTCCATTTGCTTTTTCCAAGTGGATCGTTTGAAGAAGATGAAAATGCGCTACCATCAACATCACATGCATATTCAACACTTTCTGTCTTTCCACAAGCTATTTCTTGCCAAAATTCTTTCTCNACTCATTGTGTTTGCTAAGAAGTATCCTTGTCTAAAAATTTGACCAAGAAGTTCCACTAAAAAGAACAAAAGAGGGAAAAAAATAGTTCTGAGATAAACACCTTCAGATTCCATTTGCTTTTTCCAAGTGGATCGTTTGAAGAAGATGAAAATGCGCTACCATCAACATCACATGCATATTCAACACTTTCTGTCTTTCCACAAGCTATTTCTTGCCAAAATTCTTTCTCCAAGTAAGTTGAAGGAAGGCCTCCAGCACTATGATATCTACGAGCAAATTCCTTGTTCGCCATTTTCTCAAAATCCCGTAATGTATAGTTTCTGAAAAAAGAAAACAGTCAAGCTCAAAACCAGAATTGAAAATTTTGTTTGCAGCATATATTAAGCAATAGAAGAAAAAACTGACCTTCCGCTCATGAAAAAGGTGACCTTGTCATCGGTATCCCATTCAGCCAAACGAAGAGGTTGTACCCGAGTTGTAAATTTGAAACCAGCTTTTTCTTTCATGAGAACCACACCAGCAGGAACAGATGCAAGTACAGGGGAAACAATCTTGCAAATGCCTAAATATTTAAATCAGAATTTCGGTTAGAGTGCCTTCAGTATAACAAAGCCACAAACACCCAAAGTGAAAGGTCAAGAGGTAAACAAATAACAAGCAAAGTGACAAGGACGATGAATAGACATAGAGGAACATTGATGCATGTTACCAATGCTGCTATACCAGAATAGTAGAAAGGTCAAACAGGAGACTAAATTATACAAATATACCGTGGATAAATTTATAAACAGGAAAAAATAATGCCATAATGCACTTAAAAAATGTAAGTACAATGCGACTGCCATCAAACTAACATCAGATCAGTGAACGCTATCTGTTGATGAGTAAAATATTCCATCCAGAGTTACTCTATTCAATCCATAACATAATAGAAGGGGACATTTACCATATTTTGATGCTTCTGAAGCTATCTTTTGCAGATAAACTAAAGGATCTTCAAACTCCTCTTTAGTCGGGTAGTATATTGGACACTCCGAAATTTTGTCAGTCCATTCAAGATCAGAAGTGTCAAACTTCGCAACTTTGCGCTTCGAAAGAACATCTTTATCACTTGAAGCAGCCCCAGATATTGAATAAATATCTACATTTGCATGTGACCTCACACCACATGGTGCGGAAGTTCTTAAAGAATCTCCCCCGCTTCTACTCATCATGTTTCTGACACAGATGGAATCATATAAAGTATCTGCTTTCATCCGCTGTAGCATTTTACGATTCAAAAATTCCAATTTATCTTCCCTCGATGAACAAGTCCTTCCTTCCACCTGCAAAAATAGTCGAACGTATGGAACTTGGAGGTGAAGATCAAATAATATATTCAAAAGCGTCAACTCAGTCCTTTCTAATTCTTCTCAAGGCTAGACAAATGACTAAAAGACTAATAAAAATATACACGAATCTGTATTTAGATTGCCAGAAATTAAAACCCTTGCATAAACTGTCATGTGAAAAACAGCCAACAGGCAACAAAATAGAGATATAAATTTAGGGAACTTTGTCACTCAAAAGATACAGAAACAAAAAAAATATTAAAAATAGGAAAGATTAGACTCCTCCGTTGATTTCTAGATACTGGAAATATCATCCTCACATTAAACGCGACAGTAGACACGACGAATTGCACCGAATTCCAAGCATGGGACTCAGATTCTTAAACAACTTGCTATATAGCAGACACTAAAACACTAATCTCTACAATATGATCAAAACGATTATTTACACAAACAAGAATGTCTTCCATGTTATAGAAAAAAACATTGTAGGACAAAGAAAAATGCATAACCATTTCATTCCTTTCATTAGATACACAATAATGGAGGCTCAGATTGGAGATGAGAATCTACTGAAGGCTACTAAGAAAATTAAGTGGATTGTATTTGAAAGCCACCTTCTCCCCCATCAATTAAAACAAAATCCCAATTTCACTGAAAGAAAATGGTAAAACTCAAAATATGAAGCAATACAAGAAATCGTAATTTCAGAATAGCCAATCTGCCATGGGTGACCAAAAAATATAACTGAAATACTGGAAACCATGACATATATATTAAATAAACCAAATCACGAAATCCTAAAAGTTTTCCTAAATTAACCCAACGCTCGAAGAAAATATATAAAAGTTGGTTCAGAAAGTAGAAAATCCAGTTTTCTAAAATTTTTAAATTACAAATAAAAAATGTAGGTTTATTCAAAGAGTAGGGGTAGCGGAAAAAATTGCCATTCCAAGAGGAAAAACGAAAAATAAAAATCCAGGCACCAAAATAACATTTGTTTATAGCCAATTTTTTTCAATCTACAGTAGCAATAATGCAGGTATATATTAATATATATACATGATGAACATAAACTTTTCGGTGTTTCGCACATACGAATAAAAACGCCAAATAGATAACTGCTTTGACAAAACAAGATACCCATCAATTTCAACCAAAACCAAAGACCGTTCGAGATCCAAACGATGAAAATCAACAATTTACTTATCGGAAGTTACATTAGACGAAAAACCAGATTTATCATATAAACGTATAATGATTACTACAATATACGCGTACCATCTCATACCGAAACTCTTCGCCGGTAACCTCCGTCTTCTCTAACTTCTTTCCTGCAAAAAAACGCACAATAAAAAGCCTTAAATAAATAAAAACGCCCCAGCCCACGATCCAGGGCTCCAAAAGCCACGAAGATTGTCTTAGGCTTTCCACATTCTCACTGCAACTCCTCGGACCGAGTCAAACTCAGAGATCGGACGATTCCACCAGCCTAATCATAAACTAATAAGACAAAGTGCACTGTTCCCTTCAAGAAGCCGTTCAATTCTTCTGAAACACTGTTCTCCGGCAGAATAGTAGTTTCCCGGCGATTTTCCGGCGGGATGTAGAGATGGAGTTTTGTATGTATAGAGAGAGAGAATTTTTTAGAGAGAATTTTTAGAGAGAGAGAGAGAAAGGAACAGTGAACGAAATCCAAACAGGTTTGGCTTTGGTAAACCGAACCAAAAAAAAAAAACGTAGTGGATTGTTCATAGTTTATATATATATATATAATATATATATATATATTCATTTACACCCTCAGCACCCTAAAATTCATTAAATTATAATTACTTATTTTTTTGAAAAAATTAATTTTGAAAAGTATAATGCAAATTTCAACTATCTTTTTGGAGGCACAGGAACCAGCACAATAACAACGAATGGAATGGGAAAAAAAAGTGTCGAGTGAAATCATTCACCAGAGTCGATTAAGATGTCGATAATTAACAAGTCATTTAGAGTATCTAGTTGGTCACTCGACAGAATTTTAGAAAACGAACAGAATTAAGGAATAAATATAAATTGTAAAAATCGACAATCCTTCCGAGAGATAAGAATCGACAATTGAGTAACGAGAGATAGACTAAAAGAGAAAAAGATGAGCGAAATCGTTTGACATAATTTATTAAGACGTCGGTAATCATACAAGGGCGTTCGGGCGTATGGGAACTCGAATGATGAGATTAAATTTTGAAAAGTAGTGTGAATTAGGAAATAGATAATAACTAATAATTGGATTTTAATGGTAAAAGCAAGGAATGAAGTGTGAACTTGGAAGGAAAGTGGCGGTTGTTGGTTCAACCAAACGTCTACAGAATTTTAAACGCCGCCGTTTGATCAATTCTCTGAACTCCCATTTTTAACCCTGAAAGAATCCAAATGCCTTTTCCTCATGATTAATATTTCGATTTTGAGAGAATAATAGACTTCATAGGCTGTGGAAAATCAGAATGACGGTATTACCGAAGAATTAGGGGTATAATCACGTGAGTTAATGAGCACAAGACATCTGTGTGCACCCGCGTTGGTTCTTTACGATGGACGGTCATAAAGCGAGCCACAGTATGATTAGAATAGATCAAAGAAAAAACGTGCATCAAAGTTTATACAATTCGACACGTATAAACGAAGTTTGACTTTACCTTACGCGAAATAACTGACCAGTCCTAATTGAGCCACGAATTTCAGTTGATCAGTTGGGGGTAGTTTTTACTTTTTGTAATAACAATGGGCTAAATATGATTATTATACTTACACCACAATTTTTATTATATTTTAATTATAGTTAAAAATTATGGTGTGAGCATAGTTACCCAACTCATTTTATTCTCACCACATTTTTTTAAAAAATAATTACCCGACTTGCCGGTCCGAAACTTAACATCTACGCTTTATCACGTTTTACGCTTTTTAGAACACTGACGGTAAGATGACATGGAGGAGTTAAGGGCACGTGGCATGATTTGCATAGGGGTTCCAGAGAGGAAATAGCTGCGGTTTATGCAGGACTTCATGAGCGGAACTGCCCCAACCGTCGGGCTTTCACGAGATAGATCGCTTCACGTTCTCATTTAACTATTGGGTTTGAGCGTATGAAGGAGTTGGGGGTAAGGCCAACTTTCTTCACTAGGTATTACTTCTTTTCTTCTTTTTTTTTATTGTGCATTTTTATTGTATGTTTTTAATTATTATTTTGAAGAAATTCAAATTGATGTTATTAACCTAATTTTAGTTATTTCTCAAAAAAATAACTAAAATTCGAATTTACGTACAAAATATTTTATTGTAAAAATATACAGCTAAAAATGAGTTTGAAAAAAAAAAGAGTTATTTTAATTGTTGTCAAACAAGGGCTAAAATTTGTAAAGAAGGATCTATAATTATTCTAAGATAAGTTAACAATTGTCTTGGGACGGCCATATTTCCATCACAATTTTTATTTTGCACGACACTTTTTAATTGTAGTTATACTTCTTAAACTTTGCTGATTGTAGCAATTATTTACCTAACTTTTTTCAGACGAATTCTTATATTCAACCCTCTATTAATTAGTATGTCTCGTTCTTGATGATGATTTATATCAATATTTTATTTTTTTTCATGCTTTGAACGATGGAAAAACATTTTTTTACACTTTTTAATTATTTATTTAAAAAAATATGATGAAAAAAAGTTATTTTACTCAATTTCAACGGAATTTTGACATAAAACTAATATCAAATATAAAATATATTAACTAATAAAAAGGTTGAGATTAAGAAATGTTACAAAATATCGTTAGGGACATAAGTGTTATAATAAGCAAAGATTAAGAAATTTAAATATAACTAAAATGTGATGCAAAAAATAAGAATTGTTGTGTGAATACAATTACTTATTGTCTTATAATACATTTTTTACGGTAACAAATATATAATTTTCAGTAAAGTACTCCTAAGAAAATCAACTATCAATTTA
>CAIGRK010240452.1:0-13687 GCA_903798315.1 Fraxinus greggii | reverse complement strand
TTAAGCTTCAATAGATTTTCTTCCTCGTTACTTTTCCTCTTTCTTCTCGACAGGTTGAGAACTCAAATTAAATTATTTACGGTATTCATTTTTTGGATAAAAAATTATCAAGGTATTCACATTATGAAGGATAATCCTAGAACATGAAACAAATATTGTTAAAGTGCTACATTCGATGGAGAGGACTAACAAATGCACCAAAACTTGTCTGGCCAAGCGTAATGTCTATTTTCAAACATGTTTGGATTTTTTTTTTTTATCTTTTTTTATTACGCAAAAAAATTACTTATTTTGATGCTAAGGCAGAGGTTACTTTAAAAATAAATTATTTACTACAAAAAAAAAAAAAAAATTCTATTTAACACACACTTACCTATGTAAAAGTAATTTTTTTAAGCTTAGCTAACTAAACATGCACGAGGTTGATTAAAAGAGAGTCCCCTAAAGTTTTTGACATTTGAAAGATAAACCTTTTCCAGAACTATTGTCCAAACAAGGGCAACCATGTTCGCTGCTTAAACTAACAGATTATAACATATTTACATAAATTTCAACTTACAGAAGAACTGAGCGCTTGAGAGACGATGATAAGAAAAGTGTTGATAGGTTTTTAATCAATTAAAAAGATGTGACTCTCATAATAGTTGAAAATTTCATTGATGCAAAAGTAATTACCTCATGTCCAAAGGAACTCATAACAATATTACTTCTTCAAAATTAAAATTTGAACTTACTTGACGGGCACAGTAGCAGGAGACGGAAGATCGGCTTCTTTCTTCTGAAAGGATTGCATCAAGTAGTCACATAACAAAGGAAATATGACAGAGAAAGAAAGCCAGATAAAATAAACAACAAAATCACCAAAATTTTGATTATTAGATTGTGTACAATCAAAAAAATATCTGACCAGTTGAGGGCACTTGGCAACCAGTTCCCATCTTTCTTTACTCAGATTCAAGTTTTCTTCCACCTCATCTTCATATATAATCTGCACGAGACAGATTAACTAAGCCGTAAGAATGCAGGTAAGGAAGAGCAATAAATGAGTAAAATAAGGTGGTCGGTTCATCTGCAACACAAGTATGTTCCTCCACCAAGCAGTTAAGTTCTTAAGGTGAACTAAGAACATGTTTCGCTAAGCTTAAACAGTTTAATTGTAAGTGCTTAAACAGTTTAATTGTAAGTTCTCAAATAATTTATCTTTTTATTGGTCAAATTGAAACATGTTACTTGTTTTGACACTAAGATAAGAGTTACTTTAAGAATTAACATTTTTTTTTTTAACTCAAGAAGTATGAAAAATATAAACTACCAAGCTTTGCCAGACATGCTCTAACTAGAATGACGGAAGGAAGATCCTTGTGAAGCTCTTAAGCATCTTTTCACCTTGTGCTTCTTTGTTAAAGGATCAAAAGAATTAACAATGCCCGGGTAAAACCTGCAAAAATCTTCAATGTAAGAAAATATTGCCACATTTCATATGAAGTACATGTAATATTTGAGAAATCAAAAATGTCTCCGACTTGATTATCCATATAATCTAAGACGATGTCTTGACACCATACCAAGTTCAACGTTGCAGAGTTCCATACTAGTACCTAGTTGATCCATAATCGCAGCAATTATTTTTTTTTTTTTCAAGTTGGGGGGTTGGATATGTGAAATAATTCACTCCCATGGCATGAGAGACATGATGCAACCAAATTTAATACAATGCTAGAGTAACTGAAAAGGAAACCGTTATTTGGTTTCGGAAAATGTAAGTTGGAATAATTTACAATAGAACGTGTGCATTCAACATTAATTACTTACGTTTTGTCCATTGGCCACCAAACCTGTATCTTCGTGCCAACCAACTCCGCACCATAATTTTTAACAATACGGGTCCTCCCAGACTTCTGAATTGAAAATTACCAAATAATTGAGAGCAAGAAAATTATTTTAATATTCATAGAAGGATAAACAGTAACTGTTAAAGCATGCATTGCAAAGACAATTACAAGAGAGGACATTTGAAGGACGTCATCAATTTCCATCATCAGTATTGTTACAGGATGATACCTTTTCCTTATCTGGTGCCAAATTCTTTTTGCATTGGGCTTTTGCAGGACCAGATGTGGAGGGAGACACTACCATCTGCATCACTCATTTAAAAAAAAAAAAAAAACATTTAAAATAGAAAGAATACCAAGGCAGGGAAACTAACTACACAAGCAGAAACCATCAAACAACAATCAGAATGAGAATTTCATTATAAATAGAAGAATACAAAGGAATAGAAATCAATTATAAAAGCAGAAACCATCAAACAACAATCAGAATGAGAATTTCATCACCTTGTCTCCAACCTTTTCAGATTTACGTTTCTCAGAAATAATTACATTTCTCATTTTTTTGCTCCCATCGAATCCTATAAGTGGCAACTCATCTTTTCCATCTGTGTCAGTGTCACTAAGGATCCCTCCATCCTTTAATGTTATGCCCTCTTTCTTCTTTGGCCGACCCCTTCTATGAGAAGGTCCATCATTTGCCAAATGATCTTCAGATACACAAGTGCCCATTTTCTCACTGTGAGATCTCTTTTTGCAAAAAACATTGGATGTTTTATCCTTTCTAGGTTCAGTCGATGAAGCTAACTCCTTTGATGATGAAGGTGAGCTGCCTTTTTCTTGATTCTTACCATTATGGGGTACTTCAAAGAAATCCTTGCATTCATTTATCCAAGCATGATCATAACCCTCCTCCTGTTTGATCAATGAATTAGGCTTTCTACCCCTTCTCTTTCGAACCAATGCTGTGTCCCTTTCTTGTTGCTGTATTTCTGTAAGGTCACTATTTTTATGCTCCTGTTGACAGCTCCTTAATGTCCCCATTGAACTTTCATCATCCGAAAGATTTCCATTAACAAACTTAGTTTCAGGAGTGCTATCTTCTGGCTCACAGTTGGATATCTCCTCATCAGACAGAACAACCTCTTTTGCCGCCTGAATCATACAAAAGGATATTACTGAACAAAAAAACTTAATTTGCAAAAAACAGATGAAATGCTATAAAATGAAAATTTAGACACGGCATATTTCGAGCATCCTTGTCTGCAATTAAAAAGCTCAAAACCATGGAATACGAAATCTCTATGATATCGTGTCAGATACAATTTGCCTCTGGCTAGTTTGTTCCTTCCTTCAAAAGGGTGTCGGAGCTGAATTATTCTATCAGATATTTTAAAAGAGTGGAATACTTGTAATTATGCAACAAGCTGTAAGAGTGGTGGAACTTACTGGGATAGATGTGTAATGCATTATTAGAAAGAGAATGATCATTGATAGCCTTTGCACATAAGAAGATTATAATTCCAATTTCCTACACAACTTACACAATGCTCCAGTTGAAAAAAAAAATGACATTGAAGAAAATTGTATTAAGAAGCACATAAAATACTACTTTTCGTAGAAGAGCTAGAGGCTTGATATTAATATCAGCCATGTCATCATCCAGACACGTCTAGCAGATCATCAATTATGCAATTTGATTTTCACACGCTCTCTCAGATCATTATAATATTGAAAGAAAATAGAATATTCTCCAACAAATGCAGACTAAATAAAACATTCTTCTTACATAAATAATAATCCAAGGGAACGAAGCGTCACTTTAAATAAAGAACGTAATTAGAAGAAATGCACCTTGTTTTTCCTACTGGATGTATCCAGGCATACAGAAGTAACTATTTCAGCATAGTCATCAATATCCAGGTTCATTGACTCCACCGCTTTTCTTAGGTAACGTTTTAGTTTGGTGGTGCAGTTTCTAAAGACCTTTTCTCCTAACTCCCAGGAAAAGGGAGAAGTGTTCTGAAACAAAAATTACTTGGTAAAAGAATGACAAAAAGTCACATAGAAAAAATAATTCTATCGTAGAGCATGTAAGAGATCGTTGCCTTATTGTTCATTGTTACACTGGCTAAAAGGGGACTCAGAAGCTGAAATGAGATTTCATCGCTTTCTTGTATCACCAAAGTCATGATTGTCTCCATGTGTGTGGAAACACTAGGGGGGTGATTGGACCTTCAGGAAAAATACACATCACTCAACAGGCATTAAGAGAAAGAGAACTGTTGCTATGATAATGTGATTCAATCAGATATGGGTAATTATATTAAAATAATAACAGGCCAACTCTTCAGACTTACCTAATGGTCTTGAAAAACAGTTGGAACATCTCACCAATTAGAGCATCACATTCCATGTCAACCATCATCAGGCATGACCTCACATTGGCCATAGTTTCAAGAATTTGCAAGGCTCTCTCGTAATTGTGACCAGACTCACAGGACAACTTCTCAAATGCAACCATAAATAATCCGAAAATTCCCTGTCACCAGCAACCTTAAACTAGTTTGTAAATGTGCAAATAGCTTAGATGTTGAAAATATACACACACACACATACATATATTTATATGAGAAAGAGAGAGAGAGGAACACAATTCACTAGTTTGAATTATCTGATTTGCATATTACACAAGAATACTTGGAAACTGACTACCTTCATGCGATCATCATTATAAGGGGAATCTGGAGCAGATATTCTAGTGAGCTCATTAATACAAAATGCAACTGAAACTTGGACGTTTGCATCAGTATGCTGTGAGAGTTCATCAGTAACCAGTGCCGTCATCAATGGTATAAGTGCCTCCGCTGTTGATTTGGGAGGCTGTTGCCGTACCTTGAGTAAAAGGTTCTCTGCTTTCTGAATCAAAGAATGAAACACAAAACTAAAAACACATCTAAAAATTTAATATGGTGAGACAAGAAAGGAAAGAAGTGGGAGACATGGAGAATGTCAAGGATGCATGGACAAAATTAGCAAGTCTATTTGACCATTAAAATGGGAATGAGAACAGTCTCGATCTACAATGAGAAAGTTTTCTTCTATCAAGTTAAGCGGGAAAAAATATTGAACCATATTTAACAGAAGCTCCATTAAAATAATTTTTCTACTCATAAACAGATAAAACAACACAACAATAAGTTTTACAACATTTAAACATATCATCAAACAAGGTTTTGTATACAAGTAATACTCGCGCGCGAGTAGATGATAAGATCTCTAATCTTGCCACCAATCAAACCAGAATTCATGGTAATCTGTTGTAGACCAATTAATCGTTAGAAGCAAACTGAGCAGAATGTTCTATTCTGATTGTCGCCATGATGAGAGGAGATTTATCAATAGACACGTAAAACTCATGCCACAGTGTGTTCTACAAATGATTTACAAAGAAGTTAAAGCATCCATAAGTTAATATCAACCAAATGGCAAAGACAAATCCAAAACAAATAAAAATCAGCCCTTTCAAAAAACTGATTTCTATTTTAACAAGGAAAATAATTCAATAAAGCAAATACATTTTCACATCCAGTAAACCAACATATGATCAACCCAATAAAAACTCTAAATCATGAGTTTTGTGGGAAAAAAGAAAGAAAACCTTTTAAGAGATTAAAACCAGTTTACAACATTCAACAATAATTCCAATATTATCTAATATTTTTAATGAATTTGCTTGCATTTGGCTGTCCGCTGCCACCTTCCAAAAACACAAGCAAGAGAACCATCAAATACATAACTAGCCTGAAAATGGCTTTTTCAACACATTAAAAATCAAACACAATCGGAGTGTACATGTAAAATAATTAAATTTTGAAAGGTGCAGCAGACATAATTCACATGTGGAATATAAATTTTGAATCGTGACACACTAAACAAAATGTTTATCATAAACGTAACTCAGTTTATGCACCAAAAATGTTCTCTCAGACAACATATAAAAATGGGTGCCTTTGCGTGTGTATGGTAACTTGAGTTTCTGAAAATATAATTGACATTTGCACAAATAGATTCAGTGCAAGATCTTAAAAATTAAGTTTTCCCATTTATAAACGACGCTCAGTACAAACAGATTATATCTTTATACATATATGCATAAAAACGTAAATAAATACACATGGACACAGTGATTAAGTCTTGCCTCAAGTAGGGTGAGTAGTTCATCAATGGAGGAAGGGGATTTGAGAAGCTTGTTCCCAGTTTCCATTAGTCCATCTTCAAGTTCTTTCTGTGAAGCATCAAGATGAGGAGTACCCATTTTTCTTTTTGTTTTAATCCAAAATTCCCCTCCAAAAACCAATAAAAAATCAAGAATCCACAAGCCCGCCTCAATTTTTTTCACTCAAGCTGACTAATTCTGGCGCATAACTCTAGAAGCAGAAAAGGCAACGAATTTATACCAAAGCCAACTCAATTCACCGCCAATGCTGCTGATGTATGAACAGGTGAGTAAAATGGGGGTCTTGAGAAAAATGGTTTGCATGCAAAGCTCCGGATCTCGCCTCTCTTCATCAACTTCTACAAATTTTGGGGTTTCAAATCCGTGGAAAATTTTCCATTTTTGGTTTGGTTGGATTTGCTTTAATGGAAAATTGTGTGCTTGTGTATATGGTCAATGTCAGATGTGTAGACTCTGCTTCGCTGTTGCCTATTATTTGGCGGCATTTCTCAACTTCGATCCTTGCGGTGAAATTTGTTTGGGGAAAATGAATTAGAAAGGTTTTAACTCACTCGTTCTGACTGAAATTAGGAAAAATAATTTAGCTAAGTTGGGATGGGATATTTTGGTGAAGATGGACAAACAACAGTCAACACGTCGGCGTGCTGGACTTGTGGGAAATGTGATTTATGGCAACATCTAAATCAATTTTTTCAAAAATAAAATGAAAATCAATTGTCTAAATTTTGTCACGCTCATTTTGTCACAACTAGATTAATTGAACTTTTTGAGTCTAATTGGTAAGCTAATCGGCGATACATTCAATCGAAGATTGTGATTCTATTGTACCAATACAAAAAATTTCTTTTTTGACGAAACTAACTTAACGACAAACCTCTAATTTAAGACCTAGATGCCATCTTATCGATATACATACATAAATTCTTGTTTGAAATTGTCTGTTTAATGGTGACAAAACTCCAATTGATGATTGTGTTCTTTTCTAGTCGACAATAGATGTGTAACAATACAATAACGTCGCAGTATTGAAAAATTATAAAGGCGAGCATGAACTAGAGTTAATGTACTCAAAGAACCTTGTGTCAAGAAAGAGAAGGAATAAACTTGACTAACCTTATCTTGTGTCATAATGCCATTTGGATGGATATATGCGTGTGTTTTACATGTATTTTGTTTTCTCGACAGAAAATTAAAATTTGACTCTCACTCATTTAACTAGAAATTACTGTTGAATTGACATTAGATACGAACTGAGTGTACTTGGTGATTTTCTTTATCCTTTTAATTTTGAGGATTTTCTTCTCACCGGTCACTTTTTCGTGTACACAAATATTTAGCCTTCTTTTGATAGTCATTATTTTAAAAAATAGAGTTTTTAATAGTGATTTTTTTAAAAAATATGTAGTTAAAAAGTGGAAAAAAATTTGGGTTTAAGTACAAAATATTTTATTGTGTAAATGTGAATGAAAATGAATATGAAAATAACCCCTGTATGACAACTATTATTTTAACTTTTTTTCTACATACTTATTTTCAATCACATATTCACACAATAAGATATTTTGCAAGTAAACCCAAAACTTTTTACTACTTGTTAACCATGCATTCTCCTAAAAATCAGTATTCAAAACTTTGTTTTTTCGAAACAATAGTTGTCAAACAAGGGCTCCAAGAGTATTATTTTGAGGTGAAACAAACAGGGGCTTAATAAATAATTTCAATTTCTAGAGCCAGTTGATTTTATGAGCAGTAAACATGGCAAGTTCCCGGCGTTTCCTCAAGAAAATACTAGATGGTTAATCTGATACTTGCCCGTATCATTACTACTCAAAAAAATTGGCAGCATTTTTGACAAGATGTCCGTTGCCATCTAGCAGCAAGTGTAGTATTCCAGAATTTGCATCAACCATCCAAAATATTTGAATCCTCGCATCAAAATTTTTCACCTAAATTGTAAAAACGTAATAAAAATAAGCACAAAGATATAACTCTAGAAATGAACTAACTGAATCCAGCATCGACGAAAATTTAGATTCTTTCTAGATTCTCTCGACTAGGACTAGTAATTACTTTAAATTGCTTTACCTCGGTGCAGCACGTGCACTCATAGGTGAATGGTAATTGGTGCTTCTTTCTTTCCCGTAGGAGCTATAGACATCATCATATTGACTAGCCTCGTTTGGATCAGCTGTTTCCCCGAGCCCAAACCTGCCGGAACTACTTGATTTGGGTTTTTGCTCAACGTTTCCATCATCAAAAGTCTCAGAATTTGGGTCCATATTTAGACCTGGAGGTGGAGGAATGCAGGCCCCTCCCTTACGGACGGGAAGCTCTCTTTCATATTCATATTCCTCAGCATCCCTTGATTCAGATGATTTCACGGCTCCTTCAGATGGATTAACCTCACCAATCTCTCTAAAGAACTTTGACACTCTCTCATTGATTTCAGATGGGGATATATTGGAAGGAGGTATAACAGTGGGAATATCCAGAGGGCTCATGGGAGAGTAAGGCACCCCACTACCAATCTGCATTTTTCTGACCATACCGGGAATGAGACCAGGTGGGAACAGAGGATATGCAGGCAGTTTTTCACCAACCTTGGTAAGATGTGCAGGTGGTTGATTTGATTGCTGTATAGAAGATGGCACGTGCATTGATCCAGCAAACCCACTGGAAGGAACGGACATAGGATGAAATTGTTGAGGTGATAAAGACTGTGGCATTGAAGGTATAGTAGGAGGAGCTTGTTCTTGAACCAGCATATTAGGAACTGAGTTTTGCTTATCAGGCTGCCACTGTAATGTATTATGATTTGCCACTTTGTAGGGTCCTCCTACATGGACAGCAAAAGTTACCAGAGCAAGTAGAGAATGTTTGAAGTTCCATGAAAACATACTTCCATTTATTTTCAAACAAAAACTGCTAGAAGGAACAGAAGCTACCTATGGCCACAGAAGGATCTAATGCAACTGCAGACAAGTCTCTGTGAGGACCTGGAAGAGAATTCTGAGCCAGCCCGCTCAACATCTCATTTTCGAGCCCATGGATAGTATCCTGATCAAAAACGTCTTTGGACGCCCAGAATTGTAAAATTTTCTTAAGGCGGGACTGGTTTTCTTCCTTGTTTAGAGGGTTGTGGTAAATCCTTGCCAGCATAGAACCCAAAACTGGCTTAAATGCAAGTGCCTCATTATCCAACTCATGTGGGTTGACCCGCCTCTGCAAGCTGTATATTTCAGAAATCCAAATATAAATGTGTGCAAGAAACATGATGAATTCTGAGGAACACTTCAGATCTTAAATATCCATAATGTCCTGATATAAATTTCCTTTGACAAGTGACTAAATGATAAATTTGCTTTCTAGGAGGAATGGTGATGGTCCTGTAACACCTAAAAGGGCTACTTCAAATCTACTCATACACAGTAGTTAGAATTTAATTGTGAAATTACATTTAGCAGACAAAAAACATTCTTAAAAAGAATGTAACGAGGAGGTAAAGAGAAACCAAACTAGAAGACTCTACTTTATAAGTGCTTTCAAGTACTTGCATTATCCAGTATGCAAGAAAGAAAATCAAATAGAAAATTTAGAGCTGAAAAATATGAAAGCAATGTGACTGGCATGTGTTCGAGGACTGAAACTTCCCAAGTTCTTCCAAGACAATATATAGTCCACCCAGGGTACCCTCCAAATCTTGGTTCATCAATCATCATCAATGGAATAAAAACCTAATACTCTACCCTTGAAGCATGCCAACCTATGTATCTGGAAATCCATTAAGACCAAAAATTTGTTCAAAGTTACTCGGTGCCCTGGGAGCTTTTATACTGATCTTAATAATGCAACTTATCAAGGTGACGCATAAAAAAGAACAGTCGCTGGTTCACCATCCTCAACACCTTTTGTACTTTTTTTCATTTCATGCCATTCTCAATAATCTTCAGCATTTGACATTTTCTCATAATAGGGAAAATGAAAGGATACAGATGACAAAAACTGAAGAAGAAAAGCTTTACATGAAAGCAGCAAATACTTAGAACTTGTAATAAATAATTTGCAGAGAAGTACCAAGCTTTAGCACTTGAAGACAAACCTGTCAAATAAAATATCATTGGCAAGGTAAATTATGTGCAATTGTCTCTCGGGATCATCCAAGGAACATATCCTGTCTCTCAGTGCCTCAGCCAGGGCAGGTACAAAAGGAGATCTCCGCATAAACCAAGTCTTTGCACCTTTGATCGACTCCTTGGTACCAGTGAGACTGTTGAGAACACCATTCAGCTCCATATCAATATCAGAAGGAAGTGGTCTAGATAGACCTTTGAAAGGCCTAAAAGACTGATCATATTCAGGACGACCATGACCAATGAAAGGGTGAGATTTGTGGGGGAGCTGCTGCTCATAGAATGGTGGAAAAGGATGCTGCTGCAAGTGAGGTGCACCCAACACTGAAGAAGAAACCCCAGCAGCAGCATTAGGTGCACTAATTGGTGATGAACCCATCATAGGTTTGGGAGGATGCATCATGGGCACAGAAGAGGGTGGGAAAGGAGGGGTGAAGGGACCCCCTAGATGTCTTGTTGCAACCCAAAGCTTATAGCGGTAGTAACTATGGCCTTCACCACCAAAGAGGAAATTGTAAGCAGGGTTTTCTTGCTCTCTTTCGCGAACCACAGCTTCAAACTCTGGACCATTCTTGACAGCATACTCAACCAATTTATCAATACGCTTTTGTAGTTCAGGATCAGATGGAGGTGGTGCAGAATCATATGGGCCATGGAAAGGAGAGGGAACAAGATGAGGAGGCAAGTGCGGCGGGAAGGCAGGTGGTGGCTGCTGGTGAAGGTGAGGAAGAGGAGGATGTGGATAGTGTTGATGTTGCTGCATTGGCTGTGGGTATGGAAACTGTTGAAGAGGAGGATGTGGGGGCAGAAAAGGAGGACCATGAACAGATGGAGGATATTGTTGATGTTGTGGATGAAAACCATATTGTTGCTGTTGTTGAATATTAGTGACTTGCTGCTGTTGAGCAAATGTCATAGCAGCAGAATAATCATGAGGCCGATCCATAAGCAAATACAGAACACGAAATTTCTGCAGTACTTGGTCCAGAGAAAATCACTCTGACCAAATGATCCAAAAAAAACAGCAGTCAGAACAAGTGATTGTTTAAGAAATAGACGAGCAGATTAAATTCCATTTTGATAAAATGCAATAATATTTATGGTTAATGCATGGTGCCATAAGATTTAAAATAAAAAACATAATAGTGAATGAAGAAATTAACTAGTGAATGAAGAAATTAACATATGTGCAACAAGAACTGAGGCTGGGTAAACAATATTTTACTTCTATAAAAGTAAACATGAAATTTTAACTAAACCAAGTTGATAAACCATGTAAGCTACACCACGAGTTTTATTAACTTGACAAGAGTAGAAACTAGAAACATCAGATTGGTATCAGATCTATAATATGGAACTCTAAAAAATGCAGTATTAAAAAATGCATAGATTCTTATCATGTTTGCTAAAAAAGAACTGGCCATAGAAATGGGTGTGATTTTCATAACGTTCAAACATACTTCAGCAACAAAAACTAGTCTTGTTCTCCAAATGTTCTTTCCAGTTATTTATTTAGAAAAAGAAATGGAAGCAGTAATGTTTCCAAGAGAAATAGAAGGACGTTTTGAGAAGAAAAAAAAATAGAAGATGTATTAAATTCTAGTAATTATGTTCTATGTTTAGATGAAATTTTGAGAACTAAATGGATGACTCCTTGGTCAAATGGCAGTTACAAGGTCAAGGGAAGAAGATAGGAGCATAACTTATGAATTAGAAATTCTTCAAATTTGTTCTCTCACATCTGATTATGCGTAGATCCTTTAAAACTTTAGTATGAAGTTATTGGGCAATGTTCCTCTCCCCACCGTTCCCTCCGTCCCCGCCACTTAAAAAAGAACAAACAAACTCTCTCCATGATTTATTAAATCCAATACAAAGGCTCAAAAAAAAATGGTTTTTTTATAATCTATAAGTATATAGTGCACTTGGAAGCCGTGATTATCTGATTATAAATGGAAGGTGATATTTTTGTCCTTTTCAAAAAAAAACACGTTTCTGAAAAATTAAATATGAAGTCACTTCTTATCTTCATATTATCTCTCAGTAAAACAAAAAGACACCATTAGGACCACCTAAAGGCTAGAGTAAAACCCTACTTTCAATGTGACAATTTCCTACGCCTGTCACACAGACCCATAAATTTTCAGATTCATGTGAATTTCAGCATACTTTGGAGCTATAATCAACATTTAACACCAAGTTAATGTACTGCTAAATCTTAAGAACTTAACAAAAACAGATATACTGAAGTATTTCTAATTCTTTCAGTAAAACAAAATTCCATTGTTAGCTAAAAATGGGCATGGTACAATTAAGAAACAAGAAATAAATTTGAATGGTGCTATTTTTCTCCTAAAAAGGTATATAAAAAAGGCCAAATGAGCAAAAGAGTGGATCATTACGCAACACAAAGCCTGTTTTAGAATTTTGTAAAGCATCTAATGGATTTGAGTATGTCCCTAGATTGTACATATGTTTGGGTGTACGAAAGAAAGAGAAAAAAAGGTTATGATCCCCCTAAGGTTATTAATACTATGATCCCCCTTTGCTCCAAGGAAATAAAAAAGAGCAGGAGATTGAAAAGCACCTTTCTTCAGGTTTCCGTTCCTTAGCTAATTGGTGGATTAACCAATAAAAAATAATGAATAAAATCAAAACGTTTGGCTTCACTTATTGGCCTGCTACAAATGAAGGCGGAGCTTTTTCTTATAATTAATGTTTCACAAATTAATAATATCTACAATAATAAACTTTCAAGTATAACTTTGTTTTTGCTATCAAGCTTAAGTTGTTTCAATTCGTGTAGTTGATATACTACTTACATTTTCTGTGTTTACCTAACCTCCAAAGTTTTATTCCGAACCCATAGACACAAACCAAAAAAAAAAACCCTCTTGCCATAATATCATCACAAGCATAGAGTAAACCTCATTATTAATCTTCACTGCACTATTTGTTTGATAGTTTAGACCTCATATCTACAACATGTTGGAGACTACCGCAAGACAATCACAACAGATTATTATTTCGATTTCAGCAGCACAAAAGTGAATTGAGTTACATTTTGGAATAGCATAAATTTTCAAGCAAGAATACTTTCAGTAAATCTAACAAACATAATCACTAACATATCAAACAAACCCAAATTGGAAGCGTAAAGCCCTAGTCCTGATTGGACGTAAAAAACACAAAGATATGCACACATACGCACACAAGAAGAGGAAGAAAAGCAAGGAGAGAGGATCTACCGACTACCCGAAATAGCTGCACAAAAGCCGAATTGATAGAGTGAAAATTAGAACTGCAGACATCCGATTTACGGGTTTTTTGAGTTTTGGGGGCAGAGGTGGATACTTCGGAGAAGACTGAGGGCTACAGGGAAAAGGGAAAAAAGTGGAAAATAAAATAGAGCCCTTTTTGTATATATTAAGGTCATTTGATTGCGAAGGTGAAAAATGGGTGGAAAGAAAATGAATTTCAGGTAATTG
>CAIGRK010240420.1:0-13439 GCA_903798315.1 Fraxinus greggii | reverse complement strand
CTATCTGGCTAAATTGTTTCTTGACCACAAGACCCTGTACTATGATGTTGACCTATTTCTATTTTATATACTGTGCGAATGTGATGATCGAGGATGTCACATGGTTGGCTACTTCTCCAAGGTAGTGTTAAACCTTTAGGAGTTGCTGTGAATTTTACCACATTTCCAAGCAGTTTCTTCATTCTATTGGAGTCATATTTTCCTTAGTTCGTGTAGCTCATTGCCATTTATGGATATTTTAAACTCCACACCGCACAGAAGTTGAAATTTACTTCATACATCATGGATCAGCTTGTATGCCAAAATTAGTTTATCAGCGTAAGCTTGATCTTATTGTCAATCAATATGATTTTGCCGTAACTTTTCCTACGTGTCAAACTTAATTAAGAGGTGAGGACCAATCAATATCATGCCAACATGTTTAATTACGACATAGGCAGGTTAATCGTCTTGGCAATGTCTGTCAGTAATATGATTTGTGCGAATCAATTGCTCTTGGTGTTTCAGATTTGAATGGCAATGGTTTTGCGAACAGATCTGACAAGATCAAATGTTTTTTACTTGCTATTTCTCTGATGCAGGAAAAGCATTCTGAGGAGTCCTATAATTTAGCCTGTATTCTTACTCTTCCTCCTTATCAGAGAAAAGGCTATGGAAAATTCCTAATTGCATTTTGTAAGCTACTTCATTTAACTTTCTTTTTGTGTTCTCTTCATGCCACACATTCACCTAAGATTACATAATCTACAGTGAAACTCCAAGAACTAGGGCCTTAGTTATATGTGGTTTCGGTAATGCGTAATCAAAACTGGAAAAAGTTTGGGTTGGTTCCTGATCTATATCTGACCAATCAATGATTTGTGTACAAGACATTTATTGTCCCTTGTTAGTGTCTTAAGATGATATAAATTCCTTTTCAGAGCTCTTCTAAGAAAAAGAATATTGCTAATTATATTCTTAAAGATCTTTACGTCATTTAGGCTGTTTGAAAACTTGAAACTGCAGAACAAGGGCTGACTAGGTTTTATACTCATATAACCACACATAATTTGTCTAGAGACAATAAGATTTTGTTAAACCAAGTTTTTAACCAATTCAAGTTTTGGTGTGGATGAGTCCCATCTAATTTATATTGTGAAAAAAATCTTGAGATACTTCTTTATTCACGCAAGAAGACAATATAATATTTATCTAATCTCGTGGTAAAGTGTGAGCATGTTTTAGATAAAAAGTAAACTGAATTCTGTTTATCCACTTCCTTCAAGGACTATAGTTGATCCAGATTTATTTTAGAATGTAAATTATCAATGCTTCTCCATTGGTTGAACATTGTTACGGGTCAATCAGTGCATAGCAAACAAAAGGGCTATCTAACTGGGATTAAACAATCTGTTTCAGACGAGGTTATATAAATCCAGATTAAGAGTTTGTTAAGAACTAAATGAAAGGATTAGATATCTCACAATCTATGTTGGGCAAAGATGGATTAAATCAATTCACAGTTTAAAAATGCTTATCAGGTACCGTTAAATAAATCTATGAAATATAAGAGAATAGCCCAAAATGTTGAGACCACTAATACAATGTCCAGAAGATGTAAGACAACAAGGCAGACACCTTAGTCATCTTGAGGCATAAGCATTACAAATGCCTCATAAGAGGGATTCTTGGCATTTTATGGAAACATCACGTAAGGCTGGATTCGAAGCGTAAGCCTCAAATAGTTTTGTAAACAATGACCCACTATCAGGCAATACGGTCAATTATTTTATGTGAGCCACCTTTATGATAGAACTTCCTTGTTTAGGCAATTTTAAGGGGCAGCGTTTGGTGCAACACATTAAGTTAAGAATTTTAGATTACACGTGATCTAAAATTTATGGTTGTGATCTAGAACACACTAGTTGATACCTATTCTTTAAAACTATGTTTGTCCCCCATTTTTTTCAAAAATTCATTTTTCCCAACTCATTTTTAACTACATATTCTCCTATAAATTTATTACACGTAAATCGAAAAGTTTTCCTTTTTAATCACACAATCTCCAACAAAACACTATTCAAAAATGTAGCTCAAACAAGGGCTAAATATGTGGAGGTATTATGCTAAGTATGTCATTGTTGATTTCCTTGTACAGCATATGAGCTTTCGAAGAAGGAAGGTAAAGTTGGAACACCAGAAAGACCCCTTTCTGACCTTGGTCTTTTAAGCTACCGAGGATACTGGACACGGGTACTTCTAGATATTCTGAAAAAGCACAAGGGCAACATCTCTATTAAGGTTTGTCCTGGATATGTAGTAAAACTTTCAAATTGTAACGTGTTTTGGCAAGCAGAAGATGGGATACTATATACACATTTCTTTTTATTACTTCATACTGTACATGACATTCTTTATATATTAGCATAAATTTGTTGAAATTTTTCTCTTGGAGTCTAGTGGGGGAAAATTTAGATAAACCCAATGATTACCTCTTTCAATTACCATTTAAAAGATTAAAAAATAATTACATCGTAGTTCTTATACTTCATGAAATGCTAATGTTATCTCTTTTCACGATAATGCATGGTCAAAATATGTTGAAGTCTTTGTGGCGAATATAGGAAAAGGGCAAAAGCATAAGAGGAAAAGACATTAGAAAATAGAAGGGATTTTGATCAAATTTCTTCGTATCTAGTCTTTTAATCACCTTGATGGTATATGTTGTTAACCGTTTAGTTCAGCTGGGTACTGAAAGCATACCAATCACCCTACAAAAAGCATACCAATCACCATTGTAGGTTAGTTGTCTATATAAAGCGAACACCATTCTACCCCTTTAATATATGTTGAATGGTTAGTTGTTTTGTAGATCTAACAATCAACTCAATGGGGTGGTTAAAAAGGACTCTTATTTTGACCCCCAATTTATTGGTGATTAGGCTAAGTTTGTCGTTCTATGGATAGTTGTTTTTAGAACTATTGAGCTTATTCAGAAGGCAGAGTTTATTTAGAAATATGCATATTTTGACTAGATGGTCAAAGCTAATTCTTTTGATGGTTGTGTAAAAAATGAAAATGATATTGCATATGACCAAATATCAGGGAAGAAAATGTTGGAGAAACAATGTATGTCATATTCATTTTGATATTTGGGAAAAAGAATTATAGAAACTGGGAGGGGGAGAGACGACAAGAGAATAAAATGTATGAAAAATGACATTTCATTATCTTCTCTATGAGTTTCCAAGAAAAGTATCATAGTTTTTGTTGGAGGGTTGTAAAAAGCCATCTTCATTGATCTAATGAGAAGATATGAATGGAAGAGCTTGACTGGGTGGGAACTTTATTCTGCCACACTATAAACTTCTATTTTCATTTTAGGTCCACAAACAGAGAAGCGGAATGCCATTAGCTCTCTCCCCCAAATTCAGACTACTAAAATATTTTTCCTCCTTTCCCCCTACTTGTTGCATCAAACCTCACTCATTCTTCACCTTTTCGTTCTAGAGCATGTTTGCCCAAGCTTAAAAGGTTTACTTTCAAATAAATATACTCATAAATAAATAATTTTCTTTTAGGATAAAAATTAAAAAAATATTTATAAGTTGAAAACAAGTGAGTTACTTATTTTGACAAGAAGTAGAGTTATTTTCCAAACATTTTTACTTAGAAATAAGAAAAAATTATTGACATCCGAACATTCTTGGAAACTAGTTGTTAGTTATCTTTAAGTTACACAAACGTGCTCCTAATTTTGTGAGAAACAGTTATTATTTCTGTGCTTGCATTGAAAATTTGGTTAATTGGTTTTGTCATATCTTGCTTCCATTTCCATCTTGTTTTTGGTTATGTTACCAGCATGTTCCTTGTTAATTTCATTTTGCAGGAGCTCAGTGACATGACGGCAATCAAGGCTGAGGATATTCTGACAACTCTTCAGAGCTTAGAGTTGATCCAGTACCGTAAAGGGCAGCATGTAATTTGTGCTGATCCTAAGGTGTTGGACCGTCATCTGAAAGCTGCAGGCCGAGGTGGTCTTGATGTTGATGTTTGTAAATTGATATGGACTCCTTATAAAGAGCAGAATTAATTTCATATTATTGAGGTCTTTTTAAGGCTTTGTCACCCTTGACGCGTGATTTGAACTGTTCTGTGTAAATAGAAAATCTATCGGAGGAACAAATCTTCTGGTGTTAGTTCTACGTCGAGGTCTAGGATGTCTTTAACTAGTTATATGGATGTTGATTGCTATAAAGGTGGAGATGTATGGAGAATTTTGCAGTATTACAGTGTTTCTACTGTGAGGCTGAATTTACCATCTGATGTTGGATTGGTATGTATAATTAATTATGATTCTGAACAAACCAGATTTCAGGCAATTCCCCCATATTGTGGTCCAAGCTAGTCATACCATGACTGCATGATTGGTATGTATAAAATTGGACAGAAATGAACAAGATTTTAGCCTTTTTATTTCTCTCGTGCAGTATATCGTTTGTTAACTTTACAGTAAAATATACCATGGGTTCTTTGAGGCAGCAACCGAAAATGAGACGATTGCTTTGTAAGTCTTGTGGATGTATCCTTTGACAAATGCAGCACGGTTATGGAGGAACATTTTCGAGGATTTATGTGGGAGGTTGACTTCTGTGGGAGATTGAACGCTAGCGCACGGGTATTTCAGATTTTTATTAATTTATTTTATATGCATGTTCTGTATTTGTACGTTCGTTCTAGAAACTCGAGTTGGTGGGTGCCTTTTTAGTTCAAGGAAGGCGTGTGCATATTTCAACCTATGAATTTTGCTCTCCTATTTGCGTTTCTTAAGAGAAATGCAAGCAAGTAAACTTTTTGTGCCGATCTTCGTAGACCTTGTGAAATATTTATCTCAGACATAAGAGCCTATGCTCAAAAGAGGTCTCCGTGGATCGTAAATAGAAATATGTACAAAGTTATCACATGATCATAATGCAAGACTGGAATCTCGAAAATTTTAGAAAATCGTAAGGAAGAAAAGATATATACAAAATTGGTATATTATTCCTAATCAAGTTCTACATGCTTCATCGAAACTTAATCTTCCATTTTTCTACTCAATTTTGTTTTCGAAAGGCAATTTATAAGCAATTACAAAATGCATAGGCAGAGGCCATAAGGAATTTTGATAAAAACCAGTAAATTTTGGATACAAATGGGGGCCAAAATACGGAAAAAGTCCCTCCAGCTAGGTCGCTCAATTTTTCTCAACCTTTGCACTGATTACACTGCTTATAGAGCTTTTTATCCTCCTACTGCAAAGAATTGACAAAAAAATATACCCTCTCGTGAACATATTAAAATTACACTAAAAGTACAGTAGAGAGCTGCCGCAGAAGCATTATTGGGCATGTTTGATATGCAATGTTGCATTGGACTTGACATTATAACAAATAGAATTTTAACTTCTTTTTCTTATCCGTTCAGCGTGTCTTTCAAAATATGTCGATATTATTTTACAGGGGCTATCAAGAGAATCACGTGTGAGGATTCTGATCCCCTACCTCACCTTGAGTTTGAACAGCTGCTGCTTCTGGCAGTTTCGACTCAGAATTTTCTTCTGACAACTCGGATTCAGAATTTTCCGACTCAAAATGTGTCGCTTCAACTAAATCAGAAGATAATTTAGAAAGGTCATGGTGCATTTCATCATTTGATGTCCCTTCACCAATGTTTTCTGATTCCTTCACAATTTCAGTCTGATCATCCTTTTGACCTTGGGTATCTGCCACTGGAGTAGACGGAGTTCCAACACCCAATCCTTTGGCAAGACACACATACTTGAATACAAGTTGCTTATAATTGTTTAGCAGGTCTTCTACATCGGAAACTGTCAGATCACCAGCTTGCGAATACAAGTATGGGAAATCCCTAAAGACGTGGTTTACTTCGTCTTCGTTCAAAAGCATGGTAGCACCTTTATTTTCAAGATCCGAGATCGATGGAATTTTATTCAAAGACAAGCGATCTTTTAAGTTTGATTCCCCGTTCTTGGATTTTATTTCAGATGAGTTGACTGAGAACTGACCTGACACTGTTGAGTCCTGGTGCTTCCAACTCAAAGGTTGTTTGGGTTCCACCACTTGTGTCCTGGGAGCGTGTCCAACTCTTTGATCAGTTTGACTCAGTACATCTGAACTTTCAGAAAGGTCATAAAGGAGTACTCGAGCAGATTCCATGTTTGTTTCAAACTCTCTTTCACCCATTGAAAGGGCTTGTGCAGTGATATTCATAATAAAAGACTCCACGGAAAGCATGTTTGTGAAATAGTAGGCTGATTCTGCCACCAAACGATTTTGTCGCCTGTACCGTTGTATATACAATAAGTTGGAATGCAATTGTGGAGGGTTTGCCTGTTCAAGCCAACGAATTCATTGCAAGAAATCAAATGATCAATGTCAGGGGGGCAGACATTAACCAAAACAAAACAAATTGTATGCAGCTGTGAGCATCAATGCACATATTATGGTCAATTAAATGAAATTTGCACATGCATATAGAAAAACCATCTGCAACCAGCTTCCAATCAAACAAATCCTCTTAAAGTTCTAAGACTAAATCTAATGTCTCCACAAGCAACATTAGAACCAACTGTCACAAGCCAAACTTAATATTTGTTAATTTTATGTTATAAAACTTGAGCATATGACAAAACCATTGTCACCGACCTAACAAATATAGTGAGCAGAAATGAGTAATATAGCACATCCTTCAAGTTGCTCTATTCCAGAATTCATGCCGTGTTGCATTGGCTTTTAGTAGTTATACTCTCTAGCAAATAGAGATTTTTGGTGAGAATGCTTTAGTCATATCACATTGACAATAATGGCGACACAACTAAATATCAGGCCGTATGCTCAACAAATAGTCCAACTTCTAGCATGTTTGGCTAAGCTTAAAATAAGTAAAAGTTACTTTGAAGTAACTTTTTTTTTCTTTGGTCATTACTCTGGGTGGTCGATGTCAGCATGGGGTAAAGGGAGTAGTAACACATAAGGCATGCCCAGGACGCAACTGATTTGGGAGAGTTGCGCAATAGGATGGGAGTGTGGGTTTTGTCCAAAGTTCTTGAGTTAATCAAATACATTCTCTTTATGGACGATTTTGACAAACCAGACAACACCTGTGCCTGTACTTTCTTATTTTCTTGTTGAACTTTTTCTTCGTGGAATTGTTGGTGTGGTATTTAGACGTAAAATTGGATCTTGGTTTCTTTGCTTTTGCTGGTGTCCCATAACAATGATTTCAAAATATTTACAAATTATATCACCAGTCGAACATGTATTGATGAAAAATTACCTAAGCAAAAAGTCATAAGAGTTTTAGCAGATAAAAGGAAAAAGATGCATTATTGTGTTACCACGTCACATTGTCACCAGACATTGCAGAAATGTTAAGGTTTGATAACAGAAATGCAACCAGATTGAAATCATGAAACTGAACAGCAAACGAGACCACAAAAGGGTAATTATCCAATACAGCAAGGAAGCAGAATTACCTTTATGGTGACATATATGAGAACAGGTAGAAATTCATCTGCTCCTGGATGATCTTCATGGGCTGCAATGGAGGCATTGATCAGTAGGTTATTGATGACCTTGCAACAATTGAGAATGCAGACAAGTTTATCTCTTGGTGCCTTGTACATATTAATCTTTTGCAGCTCTTTCTGCGCAAGCTGCCAGTGGAAGAACAAGAATGGGGTTAGACTTGGAACTTGGCATCTAGCTGAGTAAAGGTTTATCATTCCTGTTAAAGTGTTTAAGACTAAAGAAATCTATCTTCCTACAAGGAGATGTGTCCATTACCCAACCTTTCTCTCATTGCATATTATTTTATCTCAAACCTTTCAATATGAATATACCATCTAGATCTCATGGAAAACCAGCCTAATATATGGTATCTAACAAGCTTTCAACAATTTAACCTCGTAAAACAGTTTTACTAACATATCTGTCAACATATCAACTAAAAGCCACAAGATGTACACAAAGCAGCAAATAGAGAACTTCGAACTTATTGGATACTTCTCCAGCAAAATCAATGAGTTTAGATGAGCTAGTGCGTAAAAGATAAATTTGACAGCAGATCGCTGACATTCAAGAGAAATTAATCATAATCATATTCATCTGGTAATAGTTTAAACTTGTTTTTCTTTTCTAGTTCTCAAGGCAATAAATCATACGCCAACATCTCACTATTGATGGGCTTGGTGTACGTCTGTACTAGTCAATGGGTAACATCTACTTATTTGTCATGATGTTGCTTGAAAGTAGAAAAATGAACTGAAAGGGCGTCTCACAAAGTAATTCCAGTGAAATAAGAAGACATTTAATCCCATTCAAAGCATTTTCTCTTACCTATATATCTCGTATAAACATGCAGACCCTTAAAATATCTACTGTTTCAACATGATGCATAGACAACACTCCGTATAAACCTTTAATAATCTGCCATGATGTTTCACCTAAAAGTTGGGGTTGATATTCAATCACCAAAAACCAATTTAATTGCTTACATTCCTTCTTTTGATGATGTTGCTAGTCAATTCATAGATCTTCAAGAAGAGAAGTAAATCAAAGGGCAATCCATTTGGTCATGATAGAACTTGTAAAATTTACAAGACAACATTATGCCATGGGTTTAGGAAAATACTGGCTACGAACTATAGGTCTCTTCCTAATTGTCGCTTGGGCTTATAAATATTAATGGACGACTATTACTGGAGAAAGTAGAGAAAAAGTGAAAATGGATATGTATGTTCAGTTATTCAACCTACATCCAAAAAATTTACGCATCCTTACCAGACTCTTGGCAATTTCATACCATGGTGTGGGTGCACAATGAAAATGATGCAAGGATGTTAATTTTTTGCATCATGAACATAAGATCAGGAATACGTAACAACCCAAACACAGCACACAGCCGGCTATTGTGGCCATTACAAGTTTAATTCCCAACAAGAAACTCAACTGGGGAAGTAGTCAACACAGTAGGAAAAATCATTTTAAGTTGATTCTTTTACTCACCAACCACGATGATTCATTTTGAAAGGTTGGCTTGATATCCAAGTTTTCTGGCCGAACGAATTGTTGAATCAAAGCCATCTTTTCATGAAGTTGTTTGTCAACTTCCACATCTTCCGGAATTGCAGCAAATACACGTGTAAATAACTTTGTCAAGATATATTTTTCCAGTCCCTGTAATTGAAAGAAGTATAAATATAAAGCCCTTAGCAAAGTTAAGAAACATTAATTTCCGGTCACTAAATTGGAGGAATATCTCCAGACTCCAGTTGCTAAATTGGAGGAACATCTGGGTGTTAACAAAAGATATGAAAAGTTCAGCAATGTAGAGTTTTTATTTTTGTAAATAACACCTTTTTAATAACTCGAAGAAGTACTATATATACAAATCTATACAAACAAAGAGACTAGGAAAAAATGGCCGAGAAAACGATTATCGGAGGAGGGGAAAAGAAATTATCACCCCATGGAGTGAAGGATGCTTGCTAACTCTGCTTTGTATAAGAAACAAGCTTTCAAACATGTTCGAACTTGACTCTTTTATTGTTCAGCCAAGCTCGGCAAGCTATTGTTGGGCCGAGATTGAGCAACTGGATAAATTTACACTGCACTGGATAGTGAATACTTAGTAGTTTAACAACTCTACTCAGCTCAATACAAATTTTAAAATGTGTTCACATTTGTGTTATTTCACACGAGCCAAACTTAGATAAGCATTCAATGATCCGAGCCCAGGCCTACCCAAGTCGTTCGAGCCAATTTATAGCCTGCATCTATATCATATTCTAAATAGAAGCGAGTTTCCAATAATCAGAAAAAGAGAGGAAAATGCCTCGACAATTGCTCAAGCTAGATTTAAAAATAGACAATTTCATGAAATATTGGAACTGTGTCCAAAATCGTAGTTATGGTAACATTCTAAATTCACCAAATCTTCGAATCATTGCACAACTGCAACGATGAATAAACTTGAGACCTATTGCAGATTATGGTCGTGATCATCCAATCACGGAAATTGAAAGACAACATTCTTTTGCAATAGATATGTCATCTAGATAGATAAATAAACATGCTTTAAGAGTTTGCATGAGTGCTTGCGCAAGTGAGTAATAATGTATAAAGAGTAGATAATCAAGGTATCCCCAATGGTAACACTGCATATGATTAATGTACGTAAAAGACGTTTAGAATTGATGGGATTCACGGAAAGCCTAAACTATGTATGAGCTCTTCCAAGCCTAGTCCATGAAACTAAACTATGTCAGAATTCCCATCCTTTGTATGTGCAATTGTAACCACTGATTAAAAAATTTAACCTAACCAAACCAAACCAAACAAAAACCAGGTCAAGGAATAGAAGATACCCAATCTCAAGAAGGAATTCTTAAATTATTAATCTTTTATAATTTCTGTTTTCACCAGATTGTTGCAAATTAGTTATATAACAAAATACACTTAAAGAGTAACATGAAATCGAAATGTTAGAGGTCGAACACTAATGTTCATTCCATAACATTCCAAATATCGTTTTGATATTTTTAAAGTGAGTCATGAATGTAAAAGAATCAATAACTGAAAAACTACTGAAACTCACTTCACCAGCACTCTCTAGCTCCTCCTCTGAACATCCAGCCCAAAGGGAGTGTGACCTAAATGCCGCTTCCATATTCCCAAGGAACTCCTGCATAGCTTTGCTGTCCCTTTCGGCATCCGGTGTATTATTCAAAAAGGACACTATAAAACTGCAAATAATCCAAATCAAATACTCATGGTGTGTTTTCAGAGTAACAAAAAAATAAATAAAAGTACCTAATTGCCAAATAATTAGTAAATTACGCAATAAATTCCAAAAGAAAAAGTGATTTGAGTAATAACACATAAAGCTTCAGTTCATGCTTAAATGGAAACGACTTGGACAAAATAATTTCTTTTAATAGTTTGCAAGTGAACAAAGTGATTATGCACTGAAATAACTCAAAATTAATAATTATATGTCCAAGGTGGTAAGAATTATTGCATCACAAAACTGCAATCGTACAAACTTAAGCTATCCTATATTGTAGAAGATAAAGAGTAAATGGAAGCAGTCAAGCTTTAAATTCCTAGGCTCATTCAATTCCAAGAAAAAAATCATCAAAATCAAATTTTTTTTTTTTTTTTAAGTTTCAGCATACAATTATAATTGAACTTACTCTTGAACAAGATATGGACATACTATTCAACACCAACAATTATTTTTAGCAATAATGTATATGTACCTCACAATATGAACAAAATTCGTAATTAGCAACTAAGGACCTCATCTATTAACACGGATGATTTTATTTTATTTTTGTGAATCGAATGATAATAGCAATAATTACCTTTTAATGGCTTTGACGAAATCGGCGGCAGAGGGGTGGCGCATGCGTTCAAGGAAGTACTGCCACGTTGGAGTGGCAGTCGACGATCCAAAGGCGTCGGAATTCTCCATTATCCTCCGCCGGTAATCCAATCAACGGATGCGATTTGTAAAATTGGGTGTGATGCGAAACACTGCCGATTAATCGGTCAGCTGTCACTCTAATTATAGTCAGTGGTCACCAAGCCCTGCTTGACAACATTAGAAAAATCAGAATGGTAATTTTCAAGGACAAGGTGTGAGTAAAAGTAGATAAATTTTTTTGTTTTATTGATTAAAATCAAATTTTTAGTAAATTTTAATAGAATTTGATGAAATATATGATTAAAAAATTATGATATTTATAAAATATTTGGTTGAAATAAATTATTAACTTTGATATAAATCAAAATCTAAATTTTAATTGGTACCAAATAAAGCCATCTCAATTTGTATCCTATGTTTTCAAATCGGATTGGACCGTCCAATTAAATCAGAAAACTGGTAAAACAAAGGGTGTCATTCATATGTTCTTCGACTAAATTTTTATGATAATCTTGTGACGATGCAATTGCTATCAAATCTTCATTCAATAGTTTCTTATGGATAATTTGTTGCTCCTTCCAATTTAAGAGGACATTAAGAGCATATTTTACACACATTAATTTATTTTATAGTTTGCTACATAATCATATTTAACCAAATATTCACATAATAAAATATTCTATAAAAAAATTTTACATACTTTTTAACCTCCCACATTCTCCTAAAAATAGTATTCAAAACTCAATTTTTCTTTTTTTTCCAATTAATGAGAATCAAGCATGTTTTAAATGGACATTGAATGATGAATTGGAAGTTGATTAATGGAAGTTACGAGTTCTAGAGCTATAAATTTTTTAATTAGATGTTCTACAAATGAATAACCTCCATTAATTGATAATTATTGTGCAACAGATCAGACTACATCCTTCATAGATATTCCAATTTGATTGTTCAATTATGGATAAAAATTGATTTTATATTTTAGAAATCATAAATATGTATAAATAATTGTTTATAATGATGAAATTTAATTTATAATTAAGATTTTTAACTATATGCGTCATATAATAGTTAATTAATGGAAAGAGCTTCTTGTACCTTTGCATCTACCCGGTTGTTTACACGGTGACAAGGAAAGTAATGTTAAAAAAAAAAAAAAAACCAACAGAAAAAGGCAAATAATAGCAAGTGGGTCAAAAAAGAACCAAGTAACCCATCAATTCCCATTTCCCACCAAACCCATTTTTGCTCTTCAAGCGCGCCCAACATCCAAAAAAAAAAAAAATTTTGAAATCTCCCTCCTCTTCAAGCGCGCCAAAACCAGCAACAGTGGATTGTCGACGGGAATCCGGGTGTAAGGAATGTACATCGATTAGTGGAGATGACAAGCAAAGATATTTACCCAGTTGTTTTTTAATAATGTGAAAATGGTGGGAAAACTTTGGTCTGGACATACTGCAATATTTACAGCAATATTTCGGCTGTAAAATTTTGGTTATGAAAAAACTCTATTGGATATAATGCAAGTTTTGTTTAGATGAAATAAAAGAAAGAGACGAAAAGAAACAAGTGCTCTATTAGATTAAGACGAGCTTATGCATTATACTGTTTCTTGTATTTCCCATCACATCCTCATCTTAATGTGAAAATGGTATTTCCCAAACCAAAATTTTCCAGCAAAAATTATTTATGTGAATAATTTTTAACATTCTTTAATTGGTTGTTTATTGCAGCGAAAGGAAATTCAGAAGAGGTGGATGAACATATTATATTACAATCCGATAATGGGAACACTTTGGTGGAAAGTGTGAATTTAGTGGATGATGAGATTGTAGGAGTAGATGGTGTAATCGTGTCTGCGGTGGGTATGAATTTCAACGATGAAAAAGAGACGTTCGATTTTTCCAAAAGATATGCGTACGACGTAGGCTTTCCAGTTAGAAAATGAAATTCGCAAAAGGATGATGATG
>CAIGRK010240387.1:0-24098 GCA_903798315.1 Fraxinus greggii | reverse complement strand
CAACCGAAAGCAGCTTCACCACTTTACCGTCTCCGCCGCCATGACCTCCAATAAACTACAACGTTCAACTTCAAAACCACCTACCGACTCCCCACCACAACCACTAACAAATCACCACTAACCGCCGGATCCACCACCGCTGCCACTACCAAAACAAACAAACCCCATCAAATCTTCCACCGATCCAACAAAACCACCACCACAGCCAAATCCACCACCGCTGCAACCAACAAAAACCATCCCAAATCACGAAGCGCACAACATATCATCACCCCACTGTCGTTGCTACCGTAGTAGCGATTAGACTCCACAACGTCCATCAACTGCCACAAAATCACGACTCCTCCTCAAAAATTGCAAAAAACTCAGAAATAACAAAAATGCAGCTGCGATGGAGGCTGACTCCTCCGTAAAAATCGCGACTCCTAGCGCAGCGACGTTGTTTGTGCACAACGCTGTCGGACGAGGCGCACAGTCTCGTGGAGGCTGATTGCCGGCGGAGAGCGATGAGGCTGGATAGTGGGGAAGAGAGATTGACGGAGATGAGAGATGCAGAGAGAGCGAGAAGAGAGAGTAGGAGGAGGGAAGAGAGAGTAGGAGGAGGAAAATTAATAAGAAAGTGATTAGGGTTTTAGATGAAAATTGTACCATTAATATTTAAAAAAAATGTCTGATTTTTGAAAAGTTAAAATTTTAATCTGATTTTTGAAATTGAATTTTTAAAAATCTGATTTTGTGTAAGTTCCTCAAAATTAAAGTAATTTAATTTTCTATTATACTAAATTCGAATAAATAAGACTAAATAGTAAGTAAATAAATAAAATTGTCTATTATCTTATTCAATCCTCATTAGGCGAACCTACAACGAACAAAGTTTATTTAATATAACATGAAAACTTATACCACATTTCTTCTGGGATGGACAGTAAGCCCCTCCTCTAAAATGCATCAAGGTAATTACAATTAAACTATATACTCATACTTTTTAGGTTCTTCTTATTTTTTAGGTATTTTATTTTTTTCTTTTTCTTTTCTTTTTTTTTTTGAAGTAGGTGAGTTGGGTTGAGCGAATTTATTCGATTTTCATGAATTAGCTCATAACCCAACCCGACCCGACCCGACCCGACCCGACCCGACTCGACAGCCAACCCGTGTAAAAACAACAAAAAAAGACCCAAATCGGTCGGGTTGGTTCGGGTTGGACAGTTTTGATGGGTTCAATCGAGTTTTGCCCGATGTGTATTTTATTGAAAATCAAAACTCCATATTTATTGGGAAAAATTATTCATACGAAATAATAAAATTCAGAACTGCAAGGATATAAGCGTCGTTTGCTAATAAACATAATTTATAACATCCTTTATATTATAATAATGAAACATTCACTCTACGTCCATTCATAGACACGAGTTTAGTATTTTAACATAGTGATGAATGTGGATAGAAAACAACACTCGAAAATAGAGTCGTTTTAACCAAAGAAAGGTGACCCTTCTTATATAGGGCTTGTTTGAACCCTATTTTCAGTCAAAAATGTATTTTTGAATTGTGATTTGATGGAGAATGTGTGGTTAAAAAATAAGAATTTTTTTTTCATTCGCAAGTAATATTATTTTATTAAAAAACGTGTGGTTGAAAATAAGATAGAGAAATGTATTTTGGAAAAAAAAAAGGGAAACAAACACACTCGTAATGTAATTTTAGGTTTGGAAAAAGTATTTAACGTGACACAAACAGATAATTACAAATGTGTATATATGAAATTTCATCATCTTAAACACATATTTAGTTATTTAATTGTATTCATAAATGTCTTTTTCGTAGATAGAATGATATGCAAAACGTCCTTTATATTATATGAACGAGACCTTCACTCTATATATGTCCATACACACATGTTTAGTTATTTTTGTATAAACGAGACGTTAACTTTATGTCCATCCATATACACATGTTTAGCAAGTTTTGCATATAAATGCCTTTATCGTAGGTCCAGAGGGATATCCCATATGCAAATCGTCATTTATATTGTTGCAACGAGAGATTCACTCTGTATATGTCCATACACAGGTGTTTAGTTATTTTTGTATATTCATAAATATTATTTTCATTGAGGGATGGATATGAAAATCGTCCTTTATCTTTTAGTAATGAGACATTCACTCTATGTTAGTTCATATACACATGTTTAGTTATTTTCAAATAGTCAGAAATGTCTTTTTTGTATGTGGAGGGAAACGCTAATCATCTTTAATATTGTAGTAACAAGACATTCACTTTTTTATGTTCGTCCATACACATGCTTTATTTTTATATAGTCATGAGACCGAGGAAAAGTGACCACATCGATATGTAATGTAATATTGACATCTGTAAAGAGTAATGCTATTTTTTCATCACGACGATAGAATATTGATGATGTGACAACTCATTATCTCTCTCATAAAAATTGAACTGTCTAATCTCATTATTCTACATAAACTGTCACATCACTGACATTCTATCATTATACTGATAAATGGCATTAAAATGTTTGGTTTGAGAAATATGTTATTATTTGACCATGTAATGTGCAATATACCTTTTCCATAGAAAAAAATAATTGACTACTGGAAATAATAGACTGAAAATAATTTATCATTTCCGAAAAAGAAAGAATAACCAGAAAAATAAATATTATTTTTCATTTTATTTTCAGAATCCCCGTACGTGTTAGCGTTCAAGTGGCACCCACATCCTGTAGACCAGCCGCCTTATTGGCATAGAATCTCAGCCGTTAATTACTAACCGCAAGAATGACCAATCACGTGCTTTTTCTTGCATAATGACCAATCACGTGCTTTTTACTTCTAATGGAGAGTGAATCTCCAAATTCTTCCATTTTACTTTTATAAATTAACCTTCATTAAAATAATAATTTATTTTTCTAAATCTTCTTATCTATCACACGTATTTTTCAATAAAATAATATTATAAGTAAATTCAAAATGTTCTATTCTATTTCAACTACACATTCTCCAAAAAATTATTATTCATAAATATATTTTTTCCAAAATCTAATTAAAATGGAGGTCAAACGAGGACTAAAAGTGATTGGGTGACTACAGACGGCCAAGCATGAGGTGACGTTGCTCGCTGCAATAGGTAGTGTAATCAATTTTGTAAACAATCATTATCTCTCACTACTTATTATAGTGAGTCAGTCACCCAAGTTCTTAGCATAAGTTAAGCATCGATACTTAAAAAGATCAATTATATGACTATAGACAGATAATATTGACACAATAAATTGCAATTGAACCTTAAAAGTGATATCATTCACACCTTTGTCAAAGTTGAAGTATAAAAGGAATAATCGGATATTTATAATTGTCATTTTTATACAAGTGTATTATGCTAATACAAAATGACATGGAGGAAAAAATTTGGATAATAAAGTTAATCGTGTTTTAAACTGACAAATGATAGAGTGTCATGCATTTTTATGTAATATCTTATGTAAACATTTATATACATTATGCCCATACACATATACTCAGGGTCCGTTTAACATGAATTTTTATTTATGCTTTTGTTTTCTATAAAATTGTTTTAAGAGGAAGCTACGTGAACTTTTATTTGAAAATTAATTTATAAAAAACTTGTTATTCCCAAAATGCTTTTAGAGGAAGAAATATCGAATCTGAATTAATTAAATGAATCCAAAAGTAATTTTTGGATCTCGGAAGCTCATTTAAAATTTTCAAAAGTGGAACCCTTAATTATTTTATATATTCTAACTAGAGAATAATCAAATTTCATGTCACGTTCTTAAATTAAATTAAAAAAAAGTGATTATTGTAAATAATTAATATTAGATTCTACCAGCTGGAACCAGGAATCAAACTGACACAAAGTCAAAATTCAAAAAAGGATTATTTTTAAACGCATTTTCACTTTTAAGTTATTATAAATAAGTAAGCATACCAGCGTCAACGCTATACAATAACAAATATTGCTGCATTCAGTCCCAACTCACCGGCTTCACCGCCGACTTTTTCTCCCGCGGTCTACTTTTCCGGTCCTCGTCTTCTATATACAGAAATGTATGTATTTTTCTATATAGGCTTCTTGAAGTATCGAGTGATTTTCCATATATTGCTGATTTAGAGTTCATTATTATTATGAAACGGCGTGTGTAGGTATATATTTTTTTGTTTGTATATGCATTTATTCTATTCGATTATTTGAGTCATATTTCATATGTGTGATGTGATTGATGAGATTCATTCAGTCTATATCTATAAAATAATATGTTTTTCCGAACATCAGTTCATTTTCAAAGTTTTACATGTAGAGACTATTATCGAGATAATGTTCATGGTGGTCGATTTACACACGGTCGATCAGATTTGAGTCGATTGAATTATAAGAAAAATTGATTCACTTCAAATTCTATAATTTTTGCAGAATTGCATATATAGGCAAAAATGGGTGTAACGAAGAGCGATTTTCTCCCTGAGGAGTCGTTCAGGAGCTGGGGAAATTACGTAAATGCGTTGAAGGAGACGCCTGCGAGACTGGCGGATCGCGTTCTTACCCGGTCCAGTGTCGACGCAGAGCTAGAAGTGAAGGCGCGGAGCCAAAATGAGATGAAGAGGACGCTTTCGTGGTGGGACTTGATCTGGTTTGGCATGGGTGCCGTCATTGGTGCTGGAATCTTCGTGCTTACTGGCCGTGAGGCGAAAGAGGCCGCTGGTCCTGCCGTGGTTATCTCTTATGCTGTCTCAGGGCTTTCGGCCTTGCTCTCAGTCTTCTGCTACACCGAGTTTGCTGTGGAGATCCCTGTTGCAGGTAACTATTTGTAACTCCAATACAAATACAGAATTTGAAAAGATGACTGTAATGAATTACGATAATTCATTCAGTTGATAATGTATTCTACTAGCACTATGTTAAGTAAAGATTTTTCGTATTTAATTGTCAGATATAAAACAACCTTCATGTATATTGTATATTGTGTCACATAAACGAAGTGAAAAACTATTCGTTTAGCTGATTTCAAATATATTAGGAACGAAATTAAGTTGTTGATTGTTATGTGTACCTTTTAGTAGTTAATTCTGCAGTGTTACCAAACTCTCTTTTATTATTTGAGATGTTGAGTCCAAGATTATTGGGTTTTTCGGGGCAATGCAGTTTTGGTTTGATCCGAAATATTTGTCTTGATCTCAATACTGCAGGAGGCTCATTTGCCTACTTGAGAGTGGAGTTAGGCGACTTCATGGCCTTTATAGCTGCCGGAAACATCCTTCTTGAGTACATCATTGGGGGTGCTGCAGTGGCTCGTACATGGACATCCTACTTTGCAACTCTCTGCGATCGTACGTCAGATGAATTCCGCATCACAGTTCATCAGCTAGCGGAAGGTTACAACCAACTTGACCCCATAGCTGTTGGTATATTAGCAATCATTTGTGCAATTGCCGTTCTAAGCACAAAGGGATCTTCTCGACTCAACTACATTGCCTCAATAGTCCATATGCTCGTCATTCTCTTCATCATAGTTTGTGGGCTCATTAAAGCAGACACTAAAAATTACACTCCTTTCACGCCATTTGGTCCTCGCGGTATCTTCAAAGCTTCTGCAGTCTTGTTCTTTTCTTATGTTGGTTTTGATGCTGTTTCAACTATGGCTGAGGAAACCAAAAATCCTGCCAAAGACATTCCCATTGGCCTCGTGGGATCTATGGTGATCACCACCACTATATACTGTTTGATGGCAGTGACTTTATGCCTAATGCAACCTTACCAAACAATTGATCCTGATGCGCCATTTTCTAGGGCGTTTGAAATTGTAGGTTGGGGATGGGCTAAGTACATTGTGGCTGCAGGTGCATTGAAGGGAATGACATCCGTTTTGCTCGTCAGTGCTGTAGGCCAAGCACGTTATTTGACCCACATAGCTCGTACACATATGATGCCTCCATGGTTCGCGAAAGTAGATACCAAAACAGGAACACCAATCAATGCCACCATTGTTATGCTTGCTGCTAGTGCAGTCATTGCATTCTTCACAGAACTCGACATCTTATCAAACCTTCTCTCAATCTCAACACTCATCATTTTTATGCTAGTGGCTGTTGCTCTACTCGTTCGTCGGTACTATGTCAGTGGAGAGACAACAACCGAAAATCGGAATAAACTTATTGTGTTCCTTCTTCTTATCATTGGATCATCAATTGGTATCGCTGCTTACTGGGGAATTAGCGAAAGTGGTTGGATTGCCTACTGCATACTTGCCCCCATTTGGTTTTTATCCACACTTGGACTTCGGATTTTCGTCCCGCAAACTCGTAAACCTAAGCTGTGGGGCATTCCATTGGTTCCTTGGTTGCCATCATCATCCATTGCCATTAACATCTTCCTTCTTGGGTCGATAGACAAGGATTCATTCATAAGGTTCGGGATATGGAGTGGTTTCCTATTAGTGTACTATTTCTTCTTTGGACTGCATGCTTCATATGACACTGCTAAGGAATTTGAAGGAAAGGGAACACATGATGGCAGATTGAGGAATGTTGAAGAGGGACAAGTAGTTTCAGCAACATAATCTAGTTTAGATGGTTAAATTGCTCCTGGTGAATGAACAGTTTGGGTTTAGTGTGCTTTGAATTTCTGCATATATTAATCTCTCTGTGAATGTATTTCCATTTTACTCAAGAGTAGGCCACAATGGACGAATTAGATTTTATTATCAAATTAATATAAAAAGCATAATTAAGAGCATTTTTTAATTTAGATTAATTTTTTTAATACATTTCTTAACAATATTTTCTATTTCTACTCTTCATTTTGTTTTTTCTCAACGAACATTCATTGTTTTCTCCTTTTATTTAACATGTTTTATAGGTCAATGTCAATCCATTCAAATATGATTGAAACAAATTTTTGTAAGAGTTAAAATAAGAATAGATAGTTGATTTTAGCTCTTAAAATTTATTACTCTCTATTTTAAAAAGTTAAAATATAGAGTTTTCAAGTTTATTTTTAAACTGGACTCTCGAGAACAATTTGTATTTTTGAGTTGAAAACGTTCAACGAAAGAAAAATAGCAGTTCCTAACCTTCACAAAAAACCCAACAGTCCATATTGATGGCAGTGTTTTTACCTTTTTTCTTCACCTACTAAACTACTTACATTTCTACAACAATGTTTCAGTGACACGAACCCATATTGATGGCACATTGGTTCTTAAATCTTTTTATTAACAATATGGGTGGTAAACCAACTTTTAAAAAGATTATTATTTCAAGTAATAAAGACTAGAATATAATGAATAAATTCAAAGGTATTTTTGTGGTAGCATTAACTGTACTCCTGCTAAATTATAACTTCTTAAGCAGTTGGTGTAGAGAGGATTTGTGTGTGTAAATTGAAGATCTCTTTTATACAGAGAGCGACTGCGTGTTTCTGTCAGTTTTGTAACAAGTTCAAAGAACCCCACTCGATAAAACTAAAATACATGTATAACTTGAGGAAGCTTGGGGCCAAGCACCTAATAGAATATGTTAGCCATCAAATGAGATGACAGCACATGGTTTACCTGAAGAAACGAATAAAAACGAAAAGAGAATCATCAGCTAAGCTCATTGCAAGTGCCATTAACATACAGAAGACAAGGAAACTGCTAAGAATACCAGTCGGCTAGCAGCAGAATTCCTTGTCCTCTGGCCTCGTCAAGGCTACAAGTGCTTGGTTCATCTCGACAGGACTCGACACAAATTTACATTCTACTCCCTAGTTAATTCTTCTCTTCTTCATGTTCAGCAGGTCCAGACGAGCCGTCTGTTCCAGCAAGAGAATCCGTCTTTACAACTTTTGAGGTCCCTTCGCCTTCTTCTGCATGTAAAGGAGTGGTACCAGATTCTCTCTCTGTTAAGTCAGGTGACTCTAAACTATCTGCTGGCACATCAACAGAAGCAGAGGAAGTATCTCCAGCATCCAGGCCAACATTATATGGCCGAGCTTCTGATTCCACTTGAACATCACAATTTGGTAGAGATGGTGGCTGAGCTGCATTAGATGTTTCAGCAGAATTCAAGATCGGCGACAACTCGACTGAGTCAGAAATTTTTATTCCTTCATCTGATATTGGTGATTTCTCAGGCCCATCTGTTCCAAATTCATTTAATCCGGACGAACTGCTGGGCACAGGATCATCTAAATTTCCTTTTGGTTCAGGAGGTTCAGATGTGTGTGCTAAATCCTTGCCTTCATTGATAATGGCATCAGCAGCAGCTCGTCTATTGACAGTTTCAGCTGTCTCAATATTGGGGGATGCGGAAGCAACCAAATCAGTTGGCGGTTCATCAACTGTTCTATCATCCTCAAATGCAAACCAATTGGAGTTCGTGAAAAGAGAACCACTGTAAACATGAGCAAAAATAAAGGTATAAACACATTCACTAATAAGAAAATGTAACAAGTGCAAAGGCACATCATGATATGCAAAGCGCTTGAGATATGGATATGATTAGGGCCTCGTGAAAAATAGTCACACTGACAATCAATTAGAGAGACCCAGTTTTGCATTTGATTCATTTCAGCTTGGTTACGAGCCCGTGCTGAAAATCAGCATCAAAGATTCTAAGAATATAAACCTTGGTGTCTCTAATTCGTCCAACATTGGACCAAGTTGAGTTTCATCGACTACAGAAATATTTCAAATATATCCATGTATTACAACTTAAATGTGTTTCAATAAAAGGCAACACCATAAACAGATATAATGCTATCTACCAGCAGTGGTGTTTAACAGAAGTCTAGATGTCATTAATTGGCAAGTCCACATAAATGGGGGACTTTAGATTATACCTTTACATTCAATTGAACCTATCATTTACCGCCACATATGTTGCCACCTAGGCTCGTGTTAAGCACAACTCGTGCCAAATAGCATTACTCAAATATGACCATAAAAGTTCACCAAATCTTCTACTAAAACACATTACGAGCAGATGAGCTATTTCCATTTTGACAGAGATATCAAAGAAAATGAAACCAAATAACTCAATCCACCAACCTTTCCTGGTCATCTCCTAAACGAAGGGAAGAAATTACAACTTCTGCAGATTCATCGTCAAAGTACATATCCTGCAAAGAAGCCAAATTAGTAACTCTCACATATCAAAACACAAAGTAAATTTGCACAGGCAGAGCTTGATAAATATAAATGAGTACATGAAGGACTGGGATGTGCATATGATATGAATATGGTGCTGAAACTCAAGAGCAGAACGGATATATGCATATGAATATGGTGCTGCGACTCAGGCCAAGAGTGAACTTAACTCGACTCTTTATTGAATAATTATATGATATAAAGATATGATGTTGACTCAGGCAACCTGCATACATTTGAAAGATCTAGTGCTATTTCTTTACAGGACTTCCCAAACATGGGTCTCTACATTCATACTGCTCTAGTCGACCAGCGATTTTTGTTAGCTCTCACGTGAGGCTTTCATTAACCACCTTGAAGCTTACTCCTTAGGTGCCAATTTTAAGGTTTTCTCCTTGACTTGATGAGGAGTAATACGCCTCAGGGCGACTAAGGTGTTTACTCATTTGTCTTGCCCTTTCCTGGTATTTATTACCGGTTTCAGCATTTTGGGTTATTTTTTCTAATAAAATAGAATGTTTAATTAGGGTTGCTTCCACTTCTAGTAGTAATGTTTAGAAAAAGCTTAAATTGAGTATCAAGGCATTTTACCTCCGTTAGGCGAGGCATAATTTTCAAGACAAATTTGTAACGACCCAGCTTCTGTGCCGAGCCATTAAATTGCGTCCCCCAAGATTCGAACTCAAGATCTCTGCCTAATGAGATATTTAAGTTGAATCTTGGTACCAATTGGACAAGTTAATTATGATCATGATAAACAATAGAACTTATTAAAAAATCTATAATAAAAGGAATTAAAAAATTAGAAGTCCAATAAAATTGTAAATAATAAAGACTTCTTCTCCTCTGTTTTTGTCTGTGTAAAGGGGAAAAAACTGTAAACATTATTCGTTATAAAAGAATAGCTCAAAATGCTAAGGAAAATAATAAAATAACCAAAAAAGGTAACACAAACAGAACACTTTAGTCGACATGAGGCTTAGCCTCAAGGCCTCACTAACTTGAGGCATAATCTTCACTAAATTAAGGCATAAGACTCAGAAATGGCATTTAAGACGTAAGCTTTGATGCTTTTAATTAAAGTCTCCCATGAGGGTGAGGCGGAACACAAGGTGTAAGCCTTAAAAGGTCTTTTGGAACAATAGTAGTATATTACAATTTCGTTACGTGATTAATAATTTGAGAACTTTTTATTTTCTATAACAATCTATCTTAACCCATGTTTGATGACTATTATTTGAACATTCTTTTTTCTACATATTCATTTTCAACCACACGTTTACATAATAAAATATTCTGTATATAAACCCAGAACTTTTCTCTACTTTTTAATTAACAATTCTCCTAAAAATCACCATTCAAAACATTGTTTTCCCCAAATAATGGCCATCAAACAAGGGCTTATGTTTTTTAGTAAGTTAGACTTTAATTTTGATGATTTAATTTATTATGCTTTTTTGAAATTGCTAATAGTTTATTATAAGCATTTTTTATATATTTATATTCTTTTGAATGAATTATTTTATTAGTTTTTTTTTAGGCGTAAGCTTCAAACTCTCATAAGGACAAGGATCACCATCATTTTTTGACCTAATAATTGGAAAAGACAACGGATGACAAATTCATCACTAATGAACGAAGTTGTGTACCTCATCCCGTTCTAGTGAGCCATGAGCCTGCACAAAGGAAACAGCTAATAGTTAGTACACAATGTGATAAAACAATAACCAATATTATCCATTTACTACATTTTTCACTTCCACTGCCCCAATTGCTAGTCTTCATTCTTCTAGCGACCGCAGTGCAGTAAGTAGGGATCACCTTCCTAATATAGAACTACTTCTAATCATTGTTTCCCAATCTACCCTCGATAAAATAACACTACTTTGCATGTGTTTAAGTTTGGTTTACATAGGTTTGGTTTGGTAACACTACCCTCGGTTTGTATACTACGGTCACACCTTCAAAATTATAAAAAAAAGTTCTTTTTGGTGCCTAATTCTAGTTTTCGGTATGTTTTGGTCCTTTTTGGTCAAAATCTTCAATTTTGTTCAAGCACCATCTTATCACCCATAACGTATCACAACCGCAAGAGTTCAATTTCTAGACATGGGGGAAACAAACGGCTCGGATGAATTTTTATTTCACAAATAATTTGCAAATTGTAAACAATCAAATCCGACCAACGATGGTCGAGGGCATACCAAACAACATAACTTTAACACCAGACATATGCTAACCGAGGTATTTCATGAGACAAAAAGGCCTAATTGTGAAGACTTAAAAGTAATTGACCGATGAAATTCTATCCAAGTAATGTGCCAAGTAATCTAGCAATTGATTCCACGACATGTCTTCCTCTCCAGGCGCATCTAACTCAACTACAATTTCATCTTCCTCATGAGATAGGCATCCCCATGCCCGAAACGAGTAACAAGGTATCCGATTGAGTATTTTTCATTATTGCTTCCATACGCTGAAAGCCCTCTTAATTACGTTGGAGTGATTGAAGTCGAATCGCTTTCAAACATTTCGGCACCTTCGTCTACGACGGTTGGGCTCATTTCGAAACTCTTGGAAACGATATTTTCATGTCCGATCCTTTGTACAAGGCCATATATCTTGACCTGTGTGCGAATCTCGACTCCACTAGGTACTTGCATGGGCTGGGAAATGAATGTCGGGATTGTAAATTGCCCTAGCAAAAATTCGACGGTCGTGATTATCCTCTGTCATGCCATGCAAAACAAACGTGAAGTACAAGTTGAAGTTGTACAATGTCAAGATGTTACGTGTAGGAATGCCTTCTCATCTCATCCTAGAAACTGTGTCTTCGTTTACTTGACAGAAGCGTTATGATATGCATGTCCTTGATGGCTCCGATACAATCCTGTGAGGGAGAAAAAAACTAAACATTGTGTTCGAAGTATAAAACCCAATAGCTGATCTTAGGGATAAAAAATGGCGTATTCTCTATTACTGAAATATTGGATGCTCAACAGGAACGGGATGGTGATGCACCTGACTTTGGTTGTAGTTAGGACTGGGTTTAATGATAAATCCGTCAAACCTAACCACAACATGCATTCCATCGTGAAGCAATAGTTAATTGTCTGCAACGAGTGTTTGAAAAGAGTTTGTACCTAACAATATCCCTTCCTGTGGTCCAGTATGCATAAAAACATACCGTCCTGTTCATAAACATTGATATTGGCACTATTGCTTAAACTGTATTCATCAGTAAAAATATAGATAAAATGGATGAACATAGATGGGTACATGAGAAACTCCTGCATCGCCATTTGTCCTCTCTTGAAAGGCTTCAAGCATGAACACGTGACCGTTCTGAGCAATGGGGGTCTTATGAATATGCTGCCTAAATTTTCTGATATATTGACTAACCATATGTTTTGTTCTGCAACAATATCATCGCCATGTCCTAATATCTTCTTAAAACATCTTTGTTAATTTTTTTGTAAGAATCTTTTAAACATGAATATCTATTTATAGTTTAATAATAATTTTGAGTTAATATATATAATATTTCTGATAAAAAATGACCATGTTAAAGTGTTCGAGGAGTGTCGATATCCAACACGTGTCAGACATGGATACTCCATCCTATTTGAAGTGTCAGTGTAACAGTGATTGACAACCATCGTCGTGGACAGAGCAGCAGGCTGCTGGAGATTTGGTTTTAGAACAGAGATTGAGAGTTGCCGGCATCGAATGTTCTCCCCCCTGCAGATTGTTGTGAATGGCATGTTTCTTGAGGGATTGGGTAGGAAGACAGTGGGAAGGTTTTTGTGAAACAAAATTTGGGGTAAAATAGTAAATTTGTTTTCCAATTGAAGGGCAAAAGTGGGGTGTGTATGATGTAAAGGTTAGAATTGATTTGCAACATTTATTGAAATTGATGCAGGTTATTTTATTATATGGTACGGTTGATAAAGTAGCAAAATCTGATCCTTAGCCTGACTAATAAAAGGCTTTATGTTGTAAACAATTTCACACTTGCATTGCCACACAGATGGCTAATGCCATAGTCAGGGCTAAAATTAAAAAATTAAAAATGAAATATGACACCTTGCAACTCAGACCTAAATAATTGTGTCAAGCACAATGAAGCATTAAACGAGGGCCAAATATACCATGAATTCTACCATAACAATTAGGGAGATTAATGTGAAAAATTACGGCTTAAACCTCCATCAAATGCAAAAGAATCAGATGCCAATCATCTACTGGTGCAGTTCACATATGTTTGGCTTAAGCTTAGAAACATGCTCATAAGTTTACTTTTTACGCAAAAAAAGGTACTTTCAAGTAAAACATTTTGAATTGTAATAATTATAAAGCAATTGTTTTTGTATTGTGGTCCACTTAAAACGGGAATTTGATAACACAACAACACAAAAATTCATGACAACTTAACGCATTTACAAACTTCGAAAATATAACTTAATATAAGTTTCTTATTGAAACATACAGTTAACTTGAGCATAAAATGTAAAAACCAATAAGGGAGAAAGTGAAACAACATAAGAGATGGAAATATCTTTAATGTCAAGTATAGGTTGTTATAAAAGAAATAACACCATATAAATGATTAATATTCAAAGGCAAGTTCATATTTTTCGGGGTTTAAAATTTATAAAAGCTTTCACTAGCTTCTCAGTCAAATGTTAAATTAAAGTGTAACCTTGGTTCTTCATCTTCCTTTATTCTAATTTTATTTTTATCGTTTTTCTATCAAATTTAAAAATATACAACTCTCCCACCTTATAATATATTGGTCTATAACTCTACATTATAACAATAAGTGGTGTATCCCACGGAACAAATATAATACACTATCATCTCTGTGTTTCAAAGAACATGCTTCAAAGATAAAACCCTTGACAAAGATCATTTTCTAGCTCCGTGCATAATTGACCTTTATAGGTGACCTTCACGGGACTTGTTAAAAAGCAAGGCAGCCTATGGAAATCATCCACCAGAAATTCATACTATACAGATATACAAAACCAGTAACCCAAACTTCCCTACTTCAAAATCAAAGCTTAAAAAATAATCACCGTATATCCACCCATTATAATTTTCCTATTTCCAAGTTTGCAAGTAAAGAAGCAATTGAAATTCAATTGAGACTTCATGGTCAAGAAATCTTCCATTTATTGTACCGCAAAAAAATTTCAGCATTAACTAAATATTCCAATGTGACCCTCCAATTTTGAAATAGAGAGATTCCAGTTTCTAGTCACTAATTCTCTAAATATTATTATTCTCTTTCAAGTATGAAAATAAAAGGATGCTGGGATAAAATGGTAGATAATGAATAAGTCACAGTACATACCTCTTGAATATCATCAGTGCTATAGATTCCATATTGAAAGGCCTGGCTCAAGTTATTTGCCAAAGCTGCAACATCATAATCTCTCTCTTGGTAGTCATCATCATCACTATCCCTTGTCTGATTCTGTAGGGAACTGGGCCTCCTGCAGCAGATGATATAAATAATAATTCAATAACATAAAGTAAAAATAGTTATATATGTGACTCATATAGAGTGAAACACATGTTTAATAGATTAAAATGGCCGATGCCGGAGCGGAGTGAAGGGAGCAGAGCACACCGAACAGAACAAAGCGGTGTATTTTCTCGTACGGGCCCTAAGGTCTAGTAATGGCTTGGACTTGGACTTGGGCTAGGGATAATATAAATACTAATGATGTAACGTTATTATTCATACTGAATAAAAATATCCGCTTCGCTCCTTATGGACGTACGCACATCGCCGAACCACGTTAAATTTCTCTATTATTTTGCGCTTAAAAATCAAACATAAAAAATATAAAAAACATTCAGAAAACAAGACCATTGACAACTTGATAGAGATCCTTGGGATATTATTAAAAGATTGTTTATGGGAACAATTTATTTTGCAATTACTGAGTTGATTTTCCTTATTTCCTTTCCATGATTACTATTAGGCAGTTTTCCATGTTCTGTTAGGGATTTTTGATACAAGTATGATAGTGGTTTTTCATTGTAAGACACAATTTGATTTTTTCATAAAGACTATTTCTAATTCTCTCTCCCCTCTCTCTCTCTCTGGTCTCGTCCCCTAGAAGTCTAGTTCTTTTTTGACTGCGTTACAACTATTACAGTAACAGTATACAAATCGAAGCTATTATTTCAACTGTTACAATTTAATAATCGTGTCAATCTTCAAGCACAATACAATTCTATATTAGAAATAGATTTTTCTAGCAAAATGTCGCATGGCGAACAATTCTAAAAGAGAATCATGTAACAGGGAGCGGAAACAAATACAAGGCAAAAGGCGTACAACACTGACATAACTCAAAGCTCGGGGCCATCAATCTTCATCACTCTCTACCCATCTACCAATTAAACACCCTTAACAAATTAGCCATCTAAATCCAGATGTCACAAGTGAACTAAAAGAATCTGACATCTTGCCAAACCAAATTTTATCTTTTGTTGACATTCATCTTACTTAAGGAATTTTAATGTCAGAGGTTTCCATCATAGGATGAGAAGTCCAAAAATTCCGTTAGTCCTGAATACTAAAATTTTGAACGAAAACAATTCCAAATATATCTTCTTTTTCCTTCACTTTATTCTTTCTCCAACCAGGACTTGACTTTCTCTATACGGATGAGATGGCAAGATGCAGCCATGAAAGCCAAACTCAGTAGTCTAAAAACTAGAAGAAGATTGAAAGTTCGTGTCAGCCATAAGCAAATGGCAAATGTCCCCAGTTTTTAACTGGAAATGAAGTCCAGTTTTTTACTGGAAATGAAGTCTACTAAAGTAAACAAGACAACAAGTTACAAGCTCACACACATCTGCGATCGTGTGTGAGCTAAGGATTCAGACGAGTCAATTGTACCACATCAATCAGGATAGCCAAAAGACAAAATCCATTGCTCACACTATTGCAAAAAGTCAAAACATCAAGTATAACACTCACCCACATGCCCATTGGAAGACATTCTCCACCATATTGCGCTTTAGCAGAATATTTATCTGCCATTCAACCCACTCGCCATTTTCCTGCCGATAAAAAAATTAAACTTCCTTGATATCACAAATAATTCAAGTAAAATGGTTCTCTCTGCACTTCAAGACTGCCATTAAGATCATGCATCCACTCAAACATCAATTATAAAAAAACAACCACTAAGCCATACAATACAGACAAAAAATCAAATAAAGTAACTGAAGACTTTATTCTCAAAATAGAAAATAGCGAAGTCCCTGTTTGACAACCATTAAAACAAAACTCTTTTTTTCAAACTCATTTTCAACCACACATTCTTACAACAAAATATTCCGCACGTAAATCCAAAATTTTTTCCTACTTTTTAACCACACATTCTTCAAAAAATCATTATTCAAAAACTCATTTTCCCATTTTAATGGTTGTCAAACATGGGCAAAACCAAACCACAATGAATAACATGTTAAGCTTTGTTATATACGTCATAAAGGGTGGTTTAATAGACCACTTTCTTCCTTATGGTGATGGTTTGATGTGGAGGTCGAATACGAGTTATGATAACACACAATATGAATCATATGATAGATGATAGTATCACCAAAGGAAATATGCGAACAATGAAAAGAACCTGCACAATTGTCTGTATATCATTGTTTTCATTGCCCAATTGAATAAGTTTGTTAGCAATACGAGTTATATGTCCAATATTCCCTATCCTGGGCGGCGATTTGCCCTCGGAAGGAACAGTTGGCTGCAAGAATATTCACCAAAATTAATATCATTATAATTCAAACATATTGGACAAAATATGTACCACAATAAAACAAATTGAATTGAGTACACGTAAAAATAATACAAAATACATGCACGGGAGAAATCTGGATCAACCAAGAATATATAAAAAAATCACCCTGTTTAAATCAACAGCCAATGTGAAGTTCTTTTCTGCTTCTAGAATCTTGGCAGTAAGATTACAATCATGAAGTAGATGTTCAACAAACTCAGCATTCTTGCTCTCCAAGCAAGAAAGTACTAGTTGCTCTACATGATGATGTAAGAAATTGTTGTACGGATACCTACAATAAGAAGAAATACAATTTAGATTACTCAAAATTTTGTTTTCCACAAGTGAACACAACCTGAAACTGCGGCAAGAAACTTACTCAAAAAACAATTCTAGCATACGTTTTACAGCACCCAGACGAATCATTTCCTTTTCTGCAACTTCACTACTAGCAGTCACTAAGACTGAAGTGAACTCTATAATCTGAAAGATCCATTGTTCACAATAAGATTTGATCATTCCATGCAATTGATCAAAGAAAGAATGTGGACGGAGGGAGAGAATGAGTGTGCGAATGAATGCGCAAAGAAGCACTTTAAACACAAACTAAACAAAGCACAATCATGTATATTTAACAGTCAATATGCAGATGTGCAAATAAATTTCTTATACCTTCAAACGATGCTTTCCAAGAGGAGGCTGCAACTTGCCATAAGTAGTTAGCAAGACATGGTCCTTAGATGAAAGATCCAAAAGCTTGAGGAGATCACCTGAAGAATAAAATCAACTCAATGTCTTCATGCCAACTAGCACATTCCAAAAGATTTTATAACTGATGGTATCGCAATAACAAAATAATCTAGGAAAGGAGATGTATTTGCTGAAACTTCAATACTTGGCAACTTGAAGCATTTCTCTTTCTTTAATATACTAAATTGTCACATATTTAGTTTTTCCTATTTTCCTCCCTAATTAAAAAAAACATCAGGCACATTGTTGGCATTAGATATATAGATTTGTATGTGAAAGAAGGAAGCAACAATTCTTACTAACACTATTTTCAAGATGTTTGAGCCATAACGCTCATTGATTTCCAATTAACGCCATTAAGAGCACTCAAATGAAGAAACAGTGCATTACAAAAGCAGTTATCACTTCAATCATTAAAAAAAAAAAAAAANGTTTTTCCTATTTTCCTCCCTAATTAAAAAAAACATCAGGCACATTGTTGGCATTAGATATATAGATTTGTATGTGAAAGAAGGAAGCAACAATTCTTACTAACACTATTTTCAAGATGTTTGAGCCATAACGCTCATTGATTTCCAATTAACGCCATTAAGAGCACTCAAATGAAGAAACAGTGCATTACAAAAGCAGTTATCACTTCAATCATTAAAAAAAAAAAAAAAGAGGGAAGAAAGGAAGATAGCGCCAAAATGAGAGGACTGGGTTAGCTATTCAAAAAAGACTAAAGAATAAGTATAAAAACAATTTTAACAAAAAAGTGCATAGCCTATATTTCTTTTCCAATTGTGCATTCCATGAATCTACTTTCCACGGATCCCCTAAAAGGCCCTCCTGATCCCATCAATCTCTCACAGATAATAACATGAAAATACAAACTTCAGATTCACACTTGAGTTACTGCCAAGTACTTAATAAGGAACACACAAACAAGATGAGCAAGTCCATTATCTAAGATGAGTTGACGAGTGAACACATTTTACAAAGTTTTAGCAGGCATAAACTATTAATTTATTATCTATGCTGATGGGATATTTCAGGAGCTGTCTGTCATGGAATCACATTGACCCAAGCAACCATACCTAGTCTCTCCAGCATGGCTCCAACCGTCTCAGGTTTGGCAGCAATTCCTGATCCATAAGCCAGTTGGCGGTTGTACATATAATAACTCCCTGAAGTTAGCCTCTTGGGGTCTAACAAAGATATGCAAATGGACAACACATTAACCAAAACAGATTTTGGTCGTGAGTCCTCCAAAGCATGATGAAACAATCTTTCTATAAAACTGTGAAAAGGTCAGATTTCAATCAAGATAAGAAACGGGAAAATTAGGAAGTGGGAAGGAATTAGAGAAATAAACAATGCTACCTTGGGCTGGAGATTTTTGAAGCTAGCCCTGGGGGAGCATACTGAGTTATTGAACACAGAGTTTCTGCAGCATTAGCATGCACTTCTGGGCAGTCCTGCAAATGTATGACATGACCATTTATGATAAAACAACAGCAAAAGAAATAAAACAATAGAAAACTTGAATTTAATCTTCAAATATGTAAACCTTAAAAACAATTCTGTGGTTAATAAAGATAAACCTTAAAAAATATAACTTAATCTTCAAATAGCATTTTATGGATGGTACATTAGTCCTCCACAAAGAAATATGCAACTTCAATACCCGTTAAGGTATGACATACATAGTTGGATGTGCATATATTTCTCGTCCTTCCTAGACAAGATACTATAAACATACAAATATATGTTTAATTTACTTCTGTATCAAAAACAGGCAGGATCCATCCCTTCCACTCACAAAAGCCAAAGAACAAAATGCCAATGGCTGAAGCAGGAAAACAGTATATTATTATATAAGATTGTCACCATACCGATGAACTGAACTTATCAACAATCATTTCCAGCACGTTCATATCTTCCAACCACTGCATTGAGTCTACAGAGTTTGCATATATATGTTCATCAGCACCAATCAAACGAATTAAAACCTGTTCAACAAGAAATGAATTAGGACGTTCAGCGGATGATACCATGCACAGGGAAAATTGGAAAAAAGATTTGAATAGCAAACCTCCATAATAGACGTAATTCTGATGAGATCAACAAGCTTCTTGATGATATCTTGATGAGCCTGAGTGAACATCGAAAGAAAATGTCAGCTCCTAGAGAATAAAGTTCGTAATAGTAGGTGGTACAATAGAAGTTGAACAATTACTGGTATAATTCAGTGGAAAAAGGAAATTCTGTATATAGTGCATGAAGAATAAAAGGATACCTAAGATACAGTTAAAATTTGTCTCCTAGTGATCCCCACAAGGAGGAAAAACAGATGTGCAACACTCCCTGTTCCTTTTTTTGGGCACAGGTTTTACAGGATACATACTTCCGATGAGCTTTTCAGTAATTACAAGTCGAAAACGACCCCAAAATTCATTTGAGGGGCAGCCTTAATCAAAATAGGTACTGACGGGCAGACCTCTAAGATCTGGTAAAAAGGACAGTCCAAGTATTTTTATATCCCTCTCCTATGATGCAAACATTTAGCTTTATTTTATTTTTTCTCCATAAAAAGCAACATATCATTCTGCCCTTTCATCAACAGTAAGAATAATACCCAGATTAGTTGAATTATTCAAAGTCCCAAAAGAAATAATACCATCAAGAAGTTAAAACAAAGAGACCTATAACATCAAGTACTTGTAACTGGATCTACAGCTGTTATTGATCCAGAAGATATAATGCTTGAACTCGAGGTCAGAAAAAAAAATACAAAAAATTAACTACTACAAGATATTGGACATTACCTGTATGTAATTCATTAGAGGAATTGTCTTCCGCAACAAGAGACACACAACAACCTGAGACATTGAAATATGATAATCAGGCATGAACAAAGAACAAAAGAATAACATCTACATGTCAGAAAAGAATATGCAACTTTGGATTCTAGAACAAACACTGTTATTTTGCGAAAAGTCAATGTATTGCAAATATAAGTCTGAAGTTCATCCATGAAGACAAGCAAACTAAAACACAAAATGATAAATTTATTTTTCATGACTTCCACCAAATGCTGCTCCTCCCTGATTTTCTTGTTTAACAAAACAAATCTCTTATTCCGACACTACCACCATTCCAAAGGGGAAAATATTTCTCTTCAAAACCAATTTACATGCAGAAACTCAAATCAATATCTACACAACTGTAAACATATAAAATATAAAGTTACAAACAAATCCTATACCATTATCCCTATGTAATTATGCATACAGCATTTATACACTACAGGAGGTGCTAGAATAGAAAGCTGAGCGACTGAGTGTTTGTGATAGAGGCTTTTTTTTTTTAACAGAAACTGATGCTGCTGTGCAGGTAAACAAAACTCAGAAAGTTACAATGGTATCAAGCTATAAGTTTCAAAGGTCCAAGCTGTTTACCTCTACACTCACCGACGCATATGCAAATAGAGAGAAAAGTTTTGACAGAGAAAAATTTAGATGGAGGTAGAACAAATATTGGTTGCAGGATTAGTAGTTGTGATCTAAAAACAGAGATTAAGTGTGTTTAGGAGGGATTTTTAAAAGCCCAAAAGCACTTCTTTGAGCCTGAGGGAAAGAGTACTTTTAATTAAAATAATGGATGCTAGGTTAATGTAACAAGTACTCATTGAATAAAAAGTCGCTTTTTTTAGCTATTTTAGAGAAGCCCAAATTCTCCCAAAAAACTCTAAAATCAGCTTTTACAGGAAGCTGGGAAGCTGAAATCTGCATCTAATGAAACTTCTGAAAATATAAAATTTATGCTATATATTTAGTAATGTACATCTAAGTTGTCCTACACATCAATGCATTACTTTAATTTGTATAATTTAAAGATTCTTTTTGAAGGGTTACATGTTTTTATCGTAATTTTTATTTATTATTACCATTCATATGTTAATGTAATATAAAATATTTTAGAAATGAAATTTAAGAAGACATAAAAAATAATGGCATTTCCTATTTTTATATTTCATATGTTAATATGTCATATTTTAGTGCTTCTTTAAAAAATAAATTAAAATAATATGCTTTATACTAAATTAATTGTAACATGATAATTTAATTATAATATTTAATTTTATGGATTCTACTTATTATGAAATAAATATTATTTATAAAAAAATAAGACATAAAAATAATAAATAATGTTTTGTATTTATAAAAAAATAAGACATAAAATTAATAAATAATTTTTTGTCAAAAAATTATGTAGCATGTACGATTAACAAATCAAAAGTACTTTTCTAGCTATGTTGCCAAATAGTCAACTTAAGCATCAAACAACCAATGCTTTTTTAGTCACAGCTCTTTTCGAAAAGCTTTACTCACAACTGCCATGCCAAATTGACCCTCAAACAAAGACAAGAAAGGAAAAATGGAAAGACATTGGCAAAGGACAATTATGACATTCAACTGGAGAAAAAATGTACGCTTCTGACCCGTTATTTTAGCAAAAAACTGATAGTTCAACCTTAATGTAGAGGTAATTCAGATCCGCAAATAAAGGTCTTTCCTTTTAGCCTCATTTTCTTTATTCTTTTGCACCTTGACAAAATGTTACATGAAACTACTCGTAATTCCTAAACATTAAACTCAAGCACCAATAATCTTACCTTGCTGAAGTAGCCAGCTAACTGAGTACTATGGGGGCGTTCAGGATCCAAAAGTGAGAAAAGCAGGTTCATCAACTGTCACTCAGAAGTAACATATCTGGTAAGAGTCAAGATTAAAAATGGTGGAGTAAATTGAGGAAATTTTCTATAACTCACATCCTCGTCCTCTACCAAAGCTTTGAGTATTATATCAACCTCACACGTGAAAATCTCACAAGCAATGAAAGGAAACCTACACACGGAAACAAGTAAAGTTACTTATCAGAAGCTTCTCTCCTGAAATACAACATTATCACGGCTCATCAAAGTAGTGCCTAGTAGCTTGTATGTAGACACATGATTCTATTCCACACTTACTTCAAGGAGCGTATACTCTCAGCATCCTCTGGAGCTTCTTCCACTATATATCGAATTAGTTGCTCAACTTGAGCTCTTTCCTGCAAACTGCAAGATGGTTCAGCATAAAATTAGTTAATGATGATTAATAGCCACTGAACATTCTGTCAAAATGAAAATGAAAGGAGATTATGTTTTCTTGCATAAGACATGCTCCAGGTTGAAAGCAGGAAAAGTAATTAGTCCAACAGTGAGCTAAAAAATGTTCTCAAGACCGAATTCTGAAAGGGAAATTTATTAAAGGGACGACACAGTAAAACTCAAATGAGTGGAATATAAAGAATTAAAAACAATTATCTTTAAAATATTAGCATGACGAGAGAATCAGGAGCTTACAAATTAATAAGTCGGCCATTAAGAGATTTACATTCTTGAATTATCTCATCCTCATCCAGAAGTTCCTCCAGTGTAAAATTTTCTCTGTCTAAAATGGTCTCCACCTGAAATAAAAAATATTCTTTCCCTTCAAAAATCACTCCGAAAATATCCTACACGATATTTTCGGAATAACNAGTGGAATATAAAGAATTAAAAACAATTATCTTTAAAATATTAGCATGACGAGAGAATCAGGAGCTTACAAATTAATAAGTCGGCCATTAAGAGATTTACATTCTTGAATTATCTCATCCTCATCCAGAAGTTCCTCCAGTGTAAAATTTTCTCTGTCTAAAATGGTCTCCACCTGAAATAAAAAATATTCTTTCACTTAATAAATTACTCAGAAAACATCCAACGTGATATTTATGAAACATATCAAACACGTTCAAGAAAGGACTTAAAGAAAACAAACAAGATAGTGAAAATAATACATGATCCCAGCATAATCACCACGAAATAACAAAAAGAAGGAGCACACAAATATGCATAACAATTACCATTTGATCCACGCGTTGCAGCGGATGCTAGAGGTATATATCGTTATGAAGCTAAAACCTCTTTCAGAACACACATAAGTTGATAAATGCTGAGTGAATTTAATTAATTGATTTATTAGTGAACAAGGAAAAATATTATCTATACAAGTGAATAGATTGACCTTGAAACAACAACAATTAATTACTATTGCTATTGAATAAAAATTCAAAAGATGCTCAGGGTCGCATTTCTTGAAAAGATTTAAAATCTTTTGTTATGTTTATTTTAAAACAAATGAGATTTTTGTACAAAGCTCAACCATTTATTAAATTCATTGGAATGGAATGTTTTAAGGTAGTTGTGAACACAATAAAAGTTACTTTCAGCCTAACACATTTATGGAACAATACATACACAACTACAGATACACTTTGCCTTCAAGCAATCTACAAGAGCT